>LGAG01000271.1:145209-158592 GCA_001278395.1 Lerema accius | reverse complement strand
CGAGTATTACGCTACAATGCAGTGGCAACGTCATCTTATTTCTCTTGTCCATTTCTCAGTTTTATTCCGCCCGCGGCTTGGTCCGCGTGGAATTCTGTTATATCGCGCGACTTTTTCGCGATAAAAAGTATCCTATGTCCTTTCCCGTGTTCAGTTCTATATTCATACCGAGTTTCATCAAAATCGGTTCAGTGGTTTAGGTGTGAAAGCGTAGACAGACAGACAGACAGAGTTACTTTCGCATTTATAATATTAGTACGGATTGACATAACACTATCCTTCTCTTTCCCAACAGCACTACCTCAACACTAACTTCCATATAAACAATACGTTGGAACATCAATCTTATCATCTGTTGTTTTGCAATCTGCCTATTACTATTATTATTCAACAGGACTAGGCTCGTAGCAAACGGAAGGCTGTGAAGTTTTGTTGTCGTACTTTGAATAGAGAATTTTAAAATTATTATGTTCTTGTTTTTGGAGTACTTTGAAGTGGTTCCCGCATGCCGGTCAGCGCCGCAGCGTCATCCATCTCTTCCGTTCCACTGGCCATCAATCACCACGGCCGCATCGCATGGTTTTTGCCTGATTGACGTATTGGTACGTGTCTTTGACGATGTCACGTTTTGTTACCGTTTGCTATTTTATGTGACTACCGATTAATGGGTGGGGTGACAAATTTGTTACAACCGCGTTCTTATTTTACGTTTCTTTTTTTAGAACCGAAAATTGGTTTACTCTTTCATATTACTCGAAAAATTTTGCATATTCTCTTTTTAAGGCATTATTCATTTACTATGATATACTAGTTCGGTAACAGGTAGGTCATTTATATGTTTTGATTCCTCTACAGTTTAACTAGCAGCCCTGCGGGTACCCTAGTATCAGCGCATCTTAATTTTAACTGGATTGTTACAGAGCAATTCTACAAAACAATACACTGGGGTATACTCATGAATATAATTAGGACATTAATATTTTATCAAGTTAAAATTTAAACGTGAACTCGGTAAAATTGGTGGCAAAACTAAAACAACGCAACGTTTAAAATCACCGTCGCAACGCTGTGTTACCACACTCTAGTGGAGTATATTTTGCGCTGGCAACATTTAGTGTAAATTTCATGTATGCATTGTTTGAAATTATCTGTGCCTGCAAACAACCCGTTTTGGCGCATATTTTCACTGAAATGCGATGGTAAGTTTGAATTTTGATACGGTTGGCAATTGTTAATTTTAGTTAAAGTTTGGTGATATTTATGTAGCAGCTCCATTGTTCGGATTCTGCAATTATTAGAGTGCGCTTGCGAGTTTAGCTACATATTTTGACAATTTGTATTTGACTACATTTACGAATGGCTTTTGCGAATACTTCTGAAAGGTTTTTCCTACTAATCAAAATCAAAATCAAAATCAAAAATCATTTATTCATATAGGTATCAATGATACTCTTATGCACGTCAATTTTTTTGAATCTACCCCCGTTTCGTACTACGCTTCTTTGTTCCGAAGATTGCGTCTATATACGAGTACTTTTTGGTCTGTGGGACGGTATTATGTTTATAAGGTACATTTAGCTATATCCTCGTATAAGAGGAAAAGGTTTCAGTAAAATATGCGAAGGTTTCTAAGATGAGTGTTTAAAGTCATTAAAAATGTATTCCATGGATAGTTAACATGTAGGTACAGTCGAGCAGAGCAATGAATTTCCAGAGAGACCGACACGCGAGCCTCGTAAAGTCAGAAATAAAAATGTATTTACCGATGCAACGAATGTGGCTCGTTTTATCGCCTGATAACACCTGTAACATTGTGTAATGTTAAAGTATTGCATTAAAGTATTTACTGATTCTTAGTCAGTAAAATTTACAATAAAATTCTGGAACGTAATCATACATTTTTAGTGTAATCATAATACATGAAAGGATGTTAAAGTTTAAAATTCAACTATATCTTATTCCAATTATTTTTTTATTATTATTTAAAAAAAATTCCATAATACCTGAATTACATCTTTCAGACCCTTACCTTACCGATTCTCTGACTTGTAAACGACCATTAGTCAGTATAAGTAAACTTACGATTTAATGAAATGCAGTAAAATTGTCTCAATTTGAGTAACAGGACTTTGACATAGTGAACAATAAGTTATAGTCAATAATGTAAAACATTTACCTAAAACACCCAATAACATAAATCGCGGAACATCAATGTCCAAACACATCACTCCACTCGTAAAATCGCGAATAAAAATGTATTCGCCAGCGGCCGGATGTGGCCCGTTTCGTTACGATAACACTTTTGTGTGTCACTGTACAATCGGTTTAATGTATTGTATTTTACATTTGAGTGAATGTGTATCAATGTATTTTGTCACAATGATTATGTATTGTTTTGTGTTTAGGTGGATTGGCTGAGTTACAATCAGATATCAACCGAACAGATAAACAAAGGTATAAACTGCCCTATTTATTGTATTATACGATACAAAATGAATTGTATTCATTGTTACATACGTTATCAAGTCGTAAAAGTGTTTGTATCCCAATTGTTTGAATTTTTAAGTAATGAGCTGAAATGTTGGTACAGAAGATAAAATGAATGGTCGCAAGAATTTTCATGAGTGCTGAAGTTCAACAATGTCTTTGTCATACATGTTAATAGCCATACTGACTCTTATTTATCATTATCATAGCAAAGTCATGGTATAAATTGATCTCGTAAAACATTTACTTTGTTAAAAAGACTATTAGTTATTTATAAAGCTAATGATATATTATGAAAAAAATTATCTATAGGTCTAAATAATTCAAAACTTCGTTAATTTTAATGTCATTTATGTATATATTTTGTTATGTAACCTAGTTTATATTATTAAAGTTTCGACTTCCGTGAAGTAGGTACCTAATCAGTTCGTTCTGAAGATAAAATGATTTGACTTTGAATTTGTCGATTATCATTTTTCAATATAAATAATACATTTCAAATTCATCAAATGGATGTGGGCTTGCGGAGTGTAAAGTAAAGATAAAATGCTGCTAGTAAAAAATTCCCTCTATGTTACTCCCCAAGTTAATAAGAAGCGACCGTAAAATTACGTAAATGCTGGCAATAGTCATGAATCACCAAATTTCTTTTTTATTCTTTACGAAACGAATCTAACTTTTCCTCATCTTCGATAGGAAGTCGTGTCGCTATAACTCAAACATTCCAATACCTCGAATTGAGTTCTCAACGTCACATATAAGTTCGGTTCAACGAGGAGAGGCCACGATTTTGAGGAAAACTGAGACACCATTAGATTACAACACTTTAATGATTTACGAGTCTCTTTTAACATGATCGTTAGCTATGTTAGGTCAGTTTAAATCTATAAATGGCATGGGTAGGTATATTGAATTTAAAGTCAATTGATTACAAGAACAAAATCCATTTTCTCTATAATTTTAAATGTCTGCATATTACGAGGAGTTTTGGTAATAAGATACACAAGTTATGAACAAAATCATAGCCTGCCGTAGTCGAATAAAGAAGTGCTTATACCAATAAAAATATAATAAAATAAACAAAAGAAACATTTATGAATAAAATACACACAAAAATTAAACGAGCTCGAAATAGTTACCAGACCCTAAAAGATTCCATTATTCAAAGCGTATGGGTTCATTTTCCACAGAAAAACATTTATGTAAAAGATAAAATGAAAATGTTTGTTCTCGGGTCTTGGGTGGCCGTACCGTGATATGATGTGTGGCCACGCCGTCCGCGGGTTACATTCAATTAATAATTAATTAGAATGTAGTGTACGTACAAGTGCGTGCGTTTAATCGAATATGAGGCTATTCAGGGCTTCATCGTTATAGTTTCGTCATATTTATATTGATACCGTTACTGACTTAAAAACGGAACGGATTGAAATCTTAGAGACTTTAAGGACTTAGTAACAAAATATTGATTGTTGCAGATATATGTATATTTTAGCTATTAATCTTCCAACTAAAGGGCTAAAGTAAACCCAGCTGTCCGTGTATAAGCATCGCTCATCGATACCCTATCGTATACAGTGTTGGTAATTTACGATGGCGCTATAAGGGCGTGGTGATTTGTAGCGGCGTAGAGCTGTAAATCAAGCGCGAGAGCCGAAACCCACCTGAATTTGTAAACTGTTCCGCCGAGGTCAGCCACCGACAGCTTCTGTATTAGTTTTTGTGATTTATCGCACGATCTTTAACTACCCCAATCGGTTGTTGGACAAATTATCACAACCGTAAATACTGCGGTGCTGTATACGGTATTTTCGGTATCTACTATGTTTCAAGCTTATCTTTTACCTAGTTTTAGGCTAATTTCAGACTAACTGTGTATTAAATGGGATAATAAGGCAGTTTAACGATGAGTGAAAGCGAAAGACAGATTGTTGCCATAGACAATTGTTATAATTATATTTAATGGAAAGTATTTAACGGCTACGAAGTGTATTAAAAACTATAAAGGAAAGTATTAAGGTTGTAAATTCATTAGGGATTTGCTACGAAACATGGTAAGAAGCAATAGGGAATAAAGCACAACACGCAGTCGACACAAGCTATTGAAAGCTTTGTTACATTACGACTTTTGTATTTAGCGCGAAAACTGGAAAGTAACCGTCAAACTCCCCTATGGTAGCAAACTATCTTCAAAACGGGATGAACTTTTACAAAAGCTGCAGCGAGCTTTGAGGATGTGCCTTAACTTCAACTTCAGTTGACTTTATAAGCCGGCAAGTTGGCAACATGCAATAGATTAATGCAATCTTGAAACCGCGTCTACTGAAGTTTCGTTCAAAAAGCCGACGTTTACCAAGTTATAAGTTGTTTACTAAATTAATCGGTATTATCCAAAAACAGTTTATGTGAAGCTTGACACGTGGTTATACACTTTTATGTTTACCTTCAAAAGACCTTCTAGGACCGACTTATTTCGAATTATTAACCACTAGACGATGCCCGCGGCTCCGCCCGCGGAAAAGTCGATAAACAAAATATTGCTTTTATCCCAAGGGAACCTATAATCGGGATAAAATGTATCCTATGTCCTATTCCTGGATGCAACCTATCTGTGTACCAAGTTTCAGCTTAATCCGTTGCACGGTTAGACCGTGAAGGAGGGACAAACATCCAAACATCTTTACAAACTTTCACATTTATAATATTAGTAGGATTTAACAGTTTCTATTACAGTCCTGTTCGAGGTTTGTCAAATGTGGGCGGCAAAGGATGTATTGCAAACTTATTATAAGTAATATTCTTATCATAAGTGTATTTCATTATATTAACATTATCTACTAAATATTATACGTATAGTACCTATATTAGAGTGTAAATAAACTTTGTGCTCATTATTATGGGATTAATAAATGAAGGAAAAAAACAAGACTAAAATATTGGTCGATCTACATCAACGTCGGCAATCAATCAATGCTTGCTGTTAGCAAAAAGATAAACGCATTCGGTTTCACTATAAAATAGCTAAAAGGCTGCGATCATTTAGTATCATTAAAATAATCCAATACAACGCTAATTGAAAAGCGGGGTACAGGCTGAATTAATCCAACAAATCAATTAATAAATTGCACCGTCACGAAACAAAGATTAAAACTTACTTATTCACGTGAAGATTCGTTAAAATCATCAATTCCACCGTACACATACGACCACTGGAAGTATACACGCCGGCGCGATGTATAATGCAATTGTTAATTAAAAACACGATTCGCAATCACGAGAGAGTCGAAATGTTTAATTGTGCCTTTTGTGATGTAATGCGTATCGGCGGACTGTAATTTGGTAATAATTGAAGAGCTTATGCCGTGCGCAATTATCGCGGCCGACGGTGTACGAGCTAGTGAGTAGCTACATCGATTGAATAGTTTGAATGCCTGCTATTATTGTAAGGAACAATAACTTGCTTCGTTCTATAGTAATAACTGCGAACCGATTGTTTTATTATAGACACTCACGGAGCTATGATACCTTATTGTACTTACGATATCAGTTATTTGTACACTTTTATACAGACAACCGATTTACTTTTAAACAACCTATGATAAAAAGTTAGGTTTAAAAATTTTTAAATATAGAAAACTCGAGTTTCATTTTAAACCTGCCTGTATGGGAGACCGAATTTGAATCGGTGGAATTTCATAGGCAGTTTGTTGCAAATACTGCAATATATTAAATTCCACTAAAACAACTCGTGCATTTTGTAAAACTAGTCATGTTAGTTGGAGAGAAATTTAGAAAACCTGCGTTATTCTTCCTTCAATATATCACTTTAACTGCACAAGTTAGTCGCGCACCTGGTACGAATTAAACTTGAACTGGGGAAGGTTATATGATATATTATGTTATAGAACCAATGTATGGTTCCTTCGGAGAAGTAATACCGCTACACCTGGCTTGTAATGGGGAACAAATACTTTTGAGCACAAGGAAACTCGCTGCAGAATAAGCTTTGAGATTGTTGCTAAATGCTGACAAAGAGCAGATTGGAAGACTCTCATTGTGGGAGTGATTTAGGCTACATAATATTTATAGATACCCAAATTTTTGCAGTCGAATTATTAATTTTTTTTTTATATATTGACTGGTACTAATTTTAGCATCAAACTCAAATACACTTGTCTATGTTGTAATTGAATATAAGTACTCAACCAATCATAACACAGCTTTAGATCTTTACAAATAAGCAAACAGCAACTATCTCATAAAATATGGATAAATCCTTAGTTATTCAACTAGCAGACAGTTAATAAAGGCTTTGAAAACACGATAGACCCTCCCGCGTCAGCGCGGTCGAGTAAAAACCCACTTATCACTAACTCACTCCGCAGCCTAAAAACCGCCGACTCCATTCAGAGATGCCATCAATCTCGACCCGCTCTTGAGATGTGGAGCTCAGCCAATGATTTCACCTTTAACTTTCAATTTCGCTTGCTTTTTCAATGTTATGAACTAGGTTAGGTCTACATTGATCTTTTATTTACATTACAGGAAAAATCTGATACTTCTGTAAACATCGCAAGCAGGAAACAAGCAAGGAGTGATAGCCAAGTTGCAAAATAAAAATGATCATTACTTAAACACACAGTTATCCTCTTACCGAAATTTTAATTCATTTCATTATGGAGCCTTTGAAAGTTTCACTTCACCACGTATAAATAGTACACATTATTTTTTTAATAGATACCCAATAATTTATAGGTATGCTCTACCAGTCAACCAGTGCCGCATTTATGATAGGTCAAAGTAAATGAGTGAGTTTGTGGGAAAATTTATAACGTGCAAGTTTTAGATGTTGAGTCTGATTTATCTTAAGGTACGTTCATCTTTATTCCCGTCAGATGTCTCTGGAGAGCATCTCGTACGATCTGTGCAGTATTGCGGCCAGCTCGCCGCTCCGCCGTGACTTGCAAGGATTTCAAACAACGAGCCTCAAGTTATCTTAACACGATACGATAGTCTCAAGCTTTTGGCGTAAGGAGACTGATAACTAAGTGTGATGTATCTGAATCGTGTTTTAAATTGGCTATTGTGTTCCACTGTGTCACTGTTGAGACTTTACTCTGCACTATTAGTTGTTATTAAGTCAGTTTTTTTTCTTTTTTGCTTCTGTTAGAGTATCTACTAATGTGGTGAATAGCAGACGAACTGAAATATTACAGACGTAATTATACTTTACGTCCATAAATTTAAATTAGTAGTAATCCATGATATGATAGTGATGAATTAAAAAACATAATAAAAGAAAAATAAATAATACGTTAAAACACATAATACGGGAGCTTTCGGCTCGAAGGACCGACATCTTGTTTTCGTTTCACATAAACGAAGTCATGTGTGTAATCTTCTATTATGCATTACTAAACCATCTAATCCTGAAATGTATGGCGGATATGCCGACACTACAGCGATGAGGGATAGGACCGATCAATCACATGTCACGGATTAGCAAGGGCCGGACCATCTATGCCAATTTCATGTATGGGTTGGGATGGAGCGAAATATGAAAGGCGAAATAGCAGTCATTAAGCACATATTTTGGAATTAAAAGATGACCCAGTTGGTAGTCAAACTTGTCCACAACTTGTTAAAAACCTTGAAATTTGTCACTGTTTTAGATCAACCGTATAAATTTTGTTTTATTGAAAAGATTTAGGACCCAAATGTTGCTATGGTAGAATCCATTAAGGTAATGGTTCCTATCACAAAATTAAATAGTTTATGTTGCCACTGCACTTACACCATACTGTTTCAAAGGAACTCAATGACTCCTTAATAGAACAATAAACTAATCGAGGTTTATGATTCCCAAAGGTGATAAGCGGCTAAGTTTCAGCAACTTAAAGGATCATGAAGCATGAAGGAGTAAAAAGATAGAAACGATCAATCAAGAGTCGCGGATTACCAGGAGAAGTGGCTTTTAGCTAAGATGCAAACTTAGTTTAACTTCTTTTCGATGGTACTGTATAAACATACGATATTTCGATGTTCATGTAGCATAAAAAGCAACAGGACGATAGTACCGATATAATTCAATCAGCAACGTATTGTTTTGATGCAAATATAGCTGGCTGTCACCCTTATCTTCTAATATCCTTACATAAAGTAACCATGGTAACATAATTCAAACTAATATCAGAATCACCTAACTATGGTAGTGATCTCGGTACGAACGGAGAAAAGCCGAAAGTTCTTTTATCCCTCCTATATTATATTAAAACAGTTTCGCACCTAGCCGTGCTACTTGAAAGTTCCATAATCCGGTTGCGTAAGTTCCACAACTGCGCGTGTTATGGGTCTAGGGAAGAATAAATCATAAGAAAACTTCACCATAAATCTCTTACACAATCCTTTTCATGTCATTGCGGCTTGTCACAACTTTTTTGGACAATGTACTGATGTATTGCTACAGGTTTCCTTTACCGGGACTCTGTGGTTCTGCTACGGAAGTATTTTTATTGATATGAGCTAACAACTGAATGTCTTTATGATTTACCTGATGTTTTTTTGCCACTGAAAAGACTCCAGAATATTCTAGAGACTAATTTCGTTCTAAATTACTACTTATTTCAAGACAATATGCTTTAGTTATTACGAGTACTCAAAATATTACCCAAAACACTGAATTAATCATTTGATGTTAATTGAAGTTTTATCAAATCAAAAAACACATTCAAATTTATTACCCACAGGGATATCAAAGTCGATGGTAATCAAAATACAATTACGTAAAAAAATTGTGAATATGTGCCGAATCTCGATCGTTAAGACAAAAGTTGAATTCTAAACTGAACTTTAATCCATGGAAATGAAGTTCAAAATAGCTTGACCTGAAACCATCAAATAAAACACAATTGGCAAATCATTAACCTCACCAATTAACGTTGTAATGGTTTCGAACACGCGACAATTCGATTTAAAACATATTCAAAGCTTCACTAAAATTTTACCCAATATTTTGAATTATCAGTGCTATTCCATTCGTATAAAGTTGAAAATCAAATGTATAGTCGAAATTTGAAGGCATGTAATACTGTGTAATAATGGTCACCTTAATATTATCATGGATAGTGTATATATAACAATGATTTATGTACCAACTATGGAAACTATTAAGGTTAAAAATAAATTACTAACCTCCTTCAATGCCAAGATTTAAACAGTGTTACTATTTATTAAACTTTTTACAAGTATTTGTAATGTTCTGCAAGCAGCATGCTTTTAACAAAAAATCACTTATTAGCTTCAGAAAAGCTCAGCGTCTTAACTTGCTAAAGCTTTACTAACTTTACCTCCTAACGTTGAAGAAAATGGTGGACGAAGTTTTTTACCTTTACATGTTTTTAGCTAAATATTGATCTGATGCCATGGTTATAAAAAAAAGATCAACTTGTTATTTTGCATTTTCACTGTATAAGCTTAATAAAATTTTAGTTAATAGTATTGAAACATATAATGCAGTACACAATTTCAAACTTGTTTACCTAACTTTTCTGGGTCATATGATTCTTTTGACTCATAAGGGATCGATGATTGAAATAAATAAATACAGAGCGGGTCGTACAGGATAACAGTGTTATCCGCAAAAACGTTGAAGCGTAGATCATCAATCTTAAGTCCGCTAAATCCTCGCGCGAGCCGAACTCAACCAACCCAACTTACCTCATTTACATCTCTTAAACCGTCTATAAAACTTTATACTTCCAACTTTTCACATTTGGCAACCATTTTTGGGCAATTAACCTTTTAAAGTGGAACTGTTTCGTGCGAATGTGGGTTAGACCTTACAATGCCAAGAATATAAGGCGCACTTTCAAGGAATTTTGGATCTTTCGTCCTGGGAATAGGGTGTCTTGCTTCAAGGATTTCAGAGGCGTCTGCTTTACATTTGCAACATTTTAAACCAATGGGTGGTTAGCAAGCAACAATTTCGTTATTTACACGCTGCAAATGCTTCGTGTTGCAGCGATATCGCGAGCAAATTTCCAGCGCTTTCCGCGGTGGAAAGAGATGAAACACTCAAATTATACATTCTGTTTTGTGCAACGTTGGAGCTGAAATTGTTTAATAAGTATCGAGATTCAACTACTAGCTGGAAAATCCTCCGTATTATATTTCGACCTATGGAATTAGAGAATTTATTAAAAGCTTACAAAGTTTTTCGGTCGTATCATTATCTGCTTTCTTGGTTCATAACTATAGCAAATTATAATTTACAGCAAGATCTTGTCCTAGACTGGTCATACTAATCCCACAAATGACAAAACATTTCGAACATTTATCAGTAATCGTTAAACAGAATTCAGGTCAAATAGATGTGTGACGGACGTCCACTAGGAATATAGAAGTAGGTTTCTAGAACCAACACCTTCAACAAAGGCTGCAGTAACGCTCACGAATGCCTGGCACAAAGGAGCCAGCATTAAATTCTTCATGCTGTTAGCTTCGGCTCCACTAGGAGAGGAAAGCGAAATAAATTTCAATTTTTCACGCTGTTATGTTCTTAGTCGCCTGAACCAGATGGAGGATAATGTATTTAAAGTGTAAGTATGACCACTTTTTTGGTTCGCTCTACAGCTCAAACGACTTATCTGATTGTTACATATGAACACTTCTTTGAATTTGACGCGATTGTGGTAGTGACATTATGTTTTAAATTTTAATACAAATTCCTAAATAATTATAATTCCTTAGTATTTTTTCAATACCTAAAAACAAGTCTCACAAACCAAATGAAATTCATATTGTTTATTTCAATACGTTCATGAAGGTTGAAGCGTGTGCTATTTTGTGAGCGCTACGTGACCTTGATTGTAGGTCACATATGAAATAAACCAGGAAAAGATGCACTTTTCCGTATTGTCCATAGCTTCATAGTTTACCGGCTACTGTAGCACAAAAGCTTTTAGCTACTATGCTTCGAACAAAGACTTTGCATGTCCTCTGCAAAACAAAAGTACTGTGGAGATACCATTTTGCTCTGGAAATCTTACGAGGTGCATCAAAATTTGTTCTTGCAATTTGAGATAATTTTAACATGAAATGACTGCTTCTTGAATGTCTTTTGGTAAAACTTTGTCAGTAGCCTGTAACTGTTGAATCATTTCTTCCCCGAACAAAAAACCTGATTGCAAAAATTTTTTTTGTAGAAGTCAGGACGCTGTTATAAACAAATTTAGTATTCTATGTCATTTCCAAGTTAGAGACGAGTTCAACGACACTTCACACGTTGAACTCCATTAAGATGTTTGGACTGTAGATGATGCTAAATAAATTAGCAACCATGTATACATATATACCCTTAAAATATGACCTTCCTAGCGCAGTCGAATAAAACTTGACCCAAATAGCAGTGACCCACAGCCGATATCAATCAGGTCATTAGTAACCACAACCGACCGGCAAGCCGCAACCAATGGGCTCGGTGCAACCGTTCGTGCCATCGGTTATTGTTTTACTTATTTGCGTTCACCCACGGCTGCGGCAATATTGCATCTCGGTTGCGAATAATTGCACAATTAATATTCCAATTGCAACCGAAAATGTTTTTAGGTTTTCTGGATCCCACTTTAATCAATCAATTCTACCTCGTTCAGATCCACTTTAACAAAGGTATTCCTGTACACTGTGATATTATACATAATCATTGAAACATGATATGCCTTTTGAAAAGGTTTTAATAGATTAAAAAAAGGCATTTGTATAAATGTAAATCAAGATCAAAATAACTTCTACGGATTTATCTCTCCAAACATTGGTCTATTTATATTCCAAACGTTATTCAAAACGACCGAACACCGAATTAATGCAAATGAAAATACTCTGAAAGGCCGATGGAAATCTAGTCGAGCATAATTTGACTTTGAAATTGTTCAAAATATTTCAATCAAGTTGATTCAATTAAACGGAACGTCAGCTTTCAAGTTTAATAAAAACGGTCCAAAAGGCGTCCCTTGGCGGATTCTCGCTCAAATCTTGGCTATCTAGCGAAGCAACTTAGAAAAAATGAACGCTTCTCTAATATAAATTATCTGGTGTCATCCCCGTACCCACCCTATTTCCCGTCCACTGGAAAATGAACCATGATGCAACGTAAATGAGATTCAAATTTCATCGGATGCATCCAACAAAACCTAACTGCCTATTTAAAACTGAGATATATTACCCAAGGAATAGATACCAATTTCAGGGTGTCTATACAACGAGGATTGGGTTTAACGATAAGCAGTTCTATTGCGTAGTGTTAAGGTAATATTTTGAGTGAAAGGAAAGGAGCCCCAGTGGCGTCATTTATCAACCGGGATAGAGGCTGTCAAGTTCTGATATCCACGTTACGATATCCAGCCTCAAAGAAAGGTGATATTTTTCTACAATATTCATTGACTTGTGTAACCGCTAACGCCTGAAGGAGTCAATTCAATTTAATGTTATTCATGGAAATAACATGACCTTTAGGTTTCTGGAGTATTCTGGGAAATCTCAAGTACAGCATATTTATTTAAAATGTATAAAAGAAAGCAGTAAAAATTTTTTTGCCACTTGACGTCGCAAATTAATCTCTAAAAATATTAACTATCACTTAGGCATCTCTGAGGTAGCTCTTTGTCTTACGACCTTTTAGACACGGTCTACCAGATTATAAAAACAATCCTGGACTAAAGGTGAAACTTACTTCGTTGACAATTATTAAAAAAATAAAATATACTATCAACAATTCTACAATATTTTATTTTTCTCATAGCTTCGAATATTTCGCTGGCTAACGAACAGACACCTTACTAAGGGTAATATAAGAATTACAAAGATTACAAGCGGCAATATTCGTTCAACCGTAACACAATG
>LGAG01000271.1:123808-145019 GCA_001278395.1 Lerema accius | reverse complement strand
CGGCAATATTCGTAACACAATGAACATACGATCGTGTGAAAATATACAGACATTCGGCTCATATTTCTAGTTATTCTTTGTATTAATGTAGAAAGAAATTCAATGATTGGGTTTCGGTTCGGATAATAGTTGATGGATTATATCGATGTCAATTTATATCACAAGTTCAGGGTTACATTTGGACTTAATTGGGTACGTACAGTACATAGGTTATTAGTGAAATATTATGATCTTAAGGGTGTAACTTATCCGCTTATAGCCTGGTGGCTTGCGACAATCTAGAGAGATAAAAAGTTAAGTAAGCTAGCGCGGTCAGAAAATGGATGAGTGACCGTGACCGCTAGTGGCAAGATTTCTTGCGTGCTTCGAAGAGTACATGAGATAGATAATCCCATACTATTAATTGACATGTAGTCTAGCTTAGGTATCAGCTATTTACACAGAATACATCTTGTATGTCTACACCCAGTAGTATAGTCTATGATAAGCGGGTGTAATGACAATCATTATAATACGACAAACTTATAAAGACTTAAATATTCATGTATAATTCTTATCAATTCCGCCATTCCTTACCGAGACGTACAATAAATCAGTTGGGTGGTATTATGCAACGTTAACACTAGCGCTGCCATTGATTGTTCTAAATGGATTATCTGTATCTGTGCTTCGTATCAGACGTATTAATATACGTCTCGCTGTCGGCTTAGCCGCTCAGATTTATAGAGATTAAGTGAACCAAGTGAGTTATTCCACAGAGTGTTCAACTAGCTGCTATTCGCGATTTCATTTGCGTTTCGAAAATTACTTCAACTAGGCTAAGGACTACATATAATCTGTGATAAGATTAAATGTGAATGTATACTTTAAATGTCTAAGTGTTATGTATGTTAAATGACTCTATATGACGAAATAATTATTGCACAGCAGTCTGCCATGATTTCACCTGATTGACGAAGTTAAGCAACTTTGAACGCGGTCGGAAAGTGGATGGGTGGCCTCTAGTGGTAAAAATTTTAAGCGTTTTACAAGATGCTATGGAGGACATGTTAAAAACAAGTTGTAGTAAATTAAAACTACTGATTCATTTGATGTTACTACCATCCATGGGCGGCAGTGTCCATTTATCAGCAGATTGTTCGTCTGTTAATTACAAACATTTCCAAACAATATTTTCTATTGTCACCAACATTCATCCATCGGATTACGTGAAAATAATGAAACTTTCAGTTAGTGGCCAAACGCGTTAAAAATTGTAAAAGTTTATCACACAAAAAATGGAGGTCAAAATGATGGATCGATTTAATTCAATCGCTCGTTCATTCATTCACTCATTGAGTTTGACAGCTGGCCGCGGAGTTTCTGTAATTTGATTCTATTTAGGTATATCGAAAGTTAAGAGTAATCAAAAACCAATAACGATACCGAAAAATACTGACAAATTAGTTTGAGATTAAAGCTTTAGTCCAGAACTTTTGTACAATATACAAAATTACTTTCTAAACTATCATTGAAACTAGACGGTATGCTGTAAGTTTTGGAACTTATTTTAAAGTAAATATTTCAGTAAATTAAAAATGCATTTCCATCAAAATAAGAGACTCTTGCAACTTCCAACATTTTGATTGTTGCTCTATTTAATTTTCAACCATAAGCCTTATACATTATGTATAAATTCATAATCCATTATTTCCAATGTCAATATTAATCGTTTTCATATAGATTATTTCTCTATTACCCAAATTAAAACAATAATACAGTATTACACATTAATTATACGAACAAATAAACATCAGTTGATACTTTATTCGCTACGGAAACTGTATTTAATTTCATCTCGATGTAATATTCATAATTACGATGATATTTAAATGCTGTTTTATCAACACGTAAGATAATGTTGACGTGGGAGTCAACACGTCGACTGCTGCCGGGGTAATGTTCACCCTCGCTTACATTACTAATTGTAATTGACAGGGTCGGCACGTGTGGGGTTGGGGAGACAAAAATCTTTATTGTGATATGATAATGCAGTTCATAATGCCGGCGATGACGTTGACAGTTTTAATGATCTTCTTTGTTAGTTACGATGAAATATTTATTTGTTCTGTTGTGGATATGGGGTCGACACTATAATGTCATAATATTGAGCACGAGTTAACCAACAATAATAATTCGACTGGTAACGTGCCCTACGAAGCATGGAAGTGCTCAAAAAGTTTTGCCTCTACATGACACCTAAGAATATTTCCATTATTTATTAAACAAATTATTTTCACCGTGGTACTATTAATAAAAACTTCCATTCAGTTTTTTTTCGTATTAAATTATATCGCTTTTGTTTTAAATTCAAAACGTAAAAAAACATTCTCATAAGAGATAAATAACCTCTGTTATTTTATTCAGCCGAGGTACACAATACCGGTTGTAATATATGCGGCGGGAAAGGGTTAATAATTATGATTGACTTAATATCCGGGATGGCTCCGACGATACGGCAATGCAATTTCATCTTTATAACTAAGAAATAGATTTAATTTTTCATTGAAGCAATGCAGATTCTAGGGTGAGCTTTTTTGTTACGCCTTTATTCATTTATTGCGGACGTCTTCAGGTCAAACAGTATGATAATGAGGGGCAATGAAGCTTTAAACCCTTTCAAAATAATTAATTAAAATTTCGTTCATCTCCGCAAAGTTAGTAAACATCCAAAGAAAACCTTACATAAATAATTATAAAGTGCCTACAGAGAAGCTTTTTAGAAAATAAAAAAGGTGTCGGTTATCATAGCCAAGTAAATGTTATTGTCAAAAAAAATATCAGATACTATTAAAAGCCCATATAAACCAGAATAAAAATGACAAATCCCATTAGACAGACATTTTTTACCGCAAAAAACAAACCGTTCGACGATTGGGTTTGATTCAATAACTCATTTATCGTTTAGTCAATCATTCATCCGAGCCGGTCCGGGCGGGGACCGGTTCCGGCATGGAGTGGCGCCCGGACCAAGTCTTATTTCATTCATTCCGATCATTTTACTTGTACTAGTGTAAATTGTTGCGATTTGTATTGAATGAAAATTCGAGGGAAAAATTATTTTAATTAATTTAAATTCACATAAAGTCTATATGTAGAGCTTAATTATTTTGGTTTCCAAAACGGATTCATAGATGTTTTATTGAAAAACTCCGATTACGAATAACAGTATTTATTGAAGACTTAAATATTAAGACAAATAATAATTTAATGTTATTAATACAAATGCACTAAGTGGTTTATTTAAGTTTACATTTATAGTGAAATGAGTATTTAGATATTTAATTTATTGCATAAAGGTTTTAATCTAAATAATTTAGTACGAAATAAAGTCTTACAATTTAGCTGTACTACAAAAAACAAATTCGTGGAATCCGAGATACACGAGTATTCATGAAATAATTATTACTAAGCGCGTTCGCAAATACAAATGACGACGAAAGAAAAACTAAGTAATGATTAATATTGAGCCGTTCAGTAGTTTCTTCTCCGCAGCATATAAAGGTCAACCATTCACTCATTGACTGATTCATTCCTTTCATACGTTCCCCCTATAAGCCTCACGCGAAATTAAGTATCCTACGAACTGAGATCGCTCTCGTTTTCGGCCTGAAATACGAGTGTAATACCTTCATAAAGGCGGGAGGTAATTTGTGTGGGTCGAAGGAAAATAAACTCGTACGTAGTCAACAGAAATTAGTGTAAAAATAATACGCTCTGGATATTTTTATATGACCTTATTTTTATTTATTTCTTATGATTTGGGTTAACGTGCCAAAGACAATTAAAAACCGATACCGATATCGGATGTATTTAAATATTGAAATCATTACCTCTTTAAGTACATATCGAGTTAGCAACATTGTTATTTAAAGTGGTCCCAAAGTTTCGTTTGATTTGTGAAATCGTTCCTGCTTGTGTCAGGTGTTAGTAGCCATATTGGGACTTCGTTTGAAGCCATCAAAGCCTTTCCCCAAACCTTTACCGGGTCTACCAACCGTTGCGCAAACGTGCCCCAATTATAATTGGGTTTTCACTTTGCCAAAGTCACGGTTATAATCTTTGTGAGGTCCCTGTATTGCTAAGAATGCAATTACGGCGCTGAATCCCAAATACCGTGGCAGCTACTAATCGTAGGCGTAGCAGTAGGTACAGGTATGTTATTATGTGACATGGTTCGCAAGATATTGTGTCTTACATGTCAAATAAACTTTACATTTAGTCTAATCCACGAAGTAACTACTATTTAAAAAGTTATCGTTGATTAAGTACTCACAACGCCAAGTCTCGCATACATAAATATATTTACCCTGTACTAGGATTCCATAATTATGCCCCAAGTGATATAACAATTAATTAGCTGTTTCATAATATTAGCCTTCACCGAGAATCTACCCCAAGAAGTTTAACGTTGAAGCAAAACCATAAACGAACTTTGGTACGCCTTTTAAAAGTCTGTCTCTATTACGTAATTTTTTATTAAATAATATGTTGAGGAACACGTCAGTTATTATTATTATTGAGTGGTGACTGCGACCCTGGTCCCTCCAAGGCTGAGTTATTCCTGAACCGTTTACGATTCGCGTCGATTACGATCGGCATTGTGTTCCGCGCTTTATATCTCGTTTTATCCGCATAAAAAATTTACGTCTTTGAATACGCCTTTATGAGCAGTTTTGGAAGAGATTATTTTATTAATGTCAAGGGTTTTAGAGCGAGGAGCATATTTTACGAATTTTATCCCTAGCTTTTTACGAATCTGTGTTTTAGTTAGGTATAATACGTGTTCTTTTAAAAGAAATAGATGAAAAGTAAAAACTAGCCGTTGGAAACTTGAAAGTATTTTTACGAGCTTCTATGGACTTTATTATTACCAAAATCAACACCGATGCGTCTTCTATAAAAAAGTAAATTTCACGAAATACATGATTTCAAAAATATAAGCCCAAAACTTATCATCTACATTGATGAAGTTAATTATGATGATTGCGGATTACCTTTAATAAAATACTGACTTTAGTTAAAATGTTGATTTATAATTCAATGTGATTTATTTACAAATTACCTTTTAGTTTAAAATATTTACGCAAGTCGTATAGGTGGATTAATTACGTTGGCAATGATTTCACCATATGACACTCCTTGTCCACCAATGAAAAAATAGCAGATTTAGTCGAAACCAGTGAACTCAAAGGAGAAGATAACTTGTTTTACGACGAGACCCATAAATAACAGTTTATATCCCTCCAACTGTCTCATAAAACCTACTTCGATACTTATCGATAATTTAGAAAAATTAAAAATTATATGTACGTATCAATATCAAGTAACCGTCGTAAGGAAGCCAAATTGATTAAAAGAAACACCTTTAACGCATAGCGATCATGTATAATACCTAGACTCAGTGTTCAGATCAAAAAAGTGAGGTCAAATTTATTCTTTTTTTTTACTATCTGACATTTATGTCACCTAGCACGGTCTGCCGAGAAATGTACTGGGAAACGTTATCAATTATTATTAACGTTTTCCGTTTTGACTGCGTATATAGGTATATTTATTGGTCTGTGGTTTATACAACGCTTAAGGATCTTTTAAACTCTCTCGTGAAAGCTTGTACTTAACAGTTATACCAGGTAAGTTTGTCAACATTACGTCGAGTTTATTACACAACTCAATACTTTAAAAGCGTTTATGACGAGCGCAAATATACACAGCTATAATGTATCTTGAATACTCCACTTACAACTTTATTACAATGGTTAAATTTTAAAATCGTATACCTCTGTTGATCAGGGTGCAAAATGTAGAACGAATAAATTTCTTAACCCCCGAACATCTTTAGTCGGCGAACCCTTCTTGCTCCTCGGCTATGAACGATGATACTTACTTAGCTGAAGATAGACTTATAAAATTATTAAATAGGTTTTCATACTAAATTTAGAGGGAGATAGCGTCGTGAAGGAGCCATAAACATCGCAATGACGTCATAGAGGCAGAGGTTTTATGAACCGCGTACATTGTTATCGTGAACGGTTTGTAGATTAGTTGGTGGTGCCTTGCGCTGCGGCTGAATTTACTTTCAGTTTTTACCGTTTGATGCTGTAATAAAATTTAAGCGTTGTCTCCTGAATTAAGCCATTTTGTTGCCAAGCTTCTCGTTTACAATTGTATATTGCTTTAGTATTCTTGGTAACTGTGGGTATCTTATAGTTTAGAGTAAAGAGAATTACTGAGTTATTGTCCTTTATTAACACTATTCACAACATAGCTTCAAGTGGGATTTCAGTCACGCGTTAATTTAATAAGTTGTGCAACGATTGCTATGATAATGATCTTTAAAATGATGTATTACTTAAATAGGGAAATTTTGAGTATCATTAAGTGAATTTTACTTCTTAAACAATTAGACTTTGAAATAGAGAGGTTTCAAAAACCGCTAATACTGACCTGAATGCCACGGAAAATGACACCTTAAGCCGAATATAGGAAGATTTAATTTAGCTGTTGCAGCTGAGAGATTTATACTTCTGAGTGTGTCCAGTTCTCGCTGCTCCTCCTCCAGGCTTCCAGCGTTAATTGGTACAGAGGAGAAACTTCAGAACAATTTTCCAGCTGCTGAGTGAAATTCGTTTAAAGTACACTTTCAAAGATTTGTCGCATAATGAGAGTGTAACGATAAACGAGAGAGGTCAGGAAGCATGATGAGAAGTGGGTGAATGAAGTGTCCGATAATAGGTTTATGCAACAAAGGAGCACCTTATTATTTTTACCGACTGTCAATCTTACCTAAACACTATGTATGCTCTGAAATTATTAACACATCAGTGTACCTAAATATCTAACTTTAATTTAAAATAAAATTTACTTAAAAAACTATACATACCGAATATTTATTGAAAGTGTAACTTATCCCGCATACACCGGAATTCGTTCATCGCTCACGCTCTGTCGCTTCATACGAGTAGAAACATCGGTACAGTAATTAAAATTTACGAAGAAATTTCGTCACTTAAAACTGTTAAGTAGGTACCGGGGTGGCATTTGTAGATTTTATTTGTTTTACAAACATGTCTCTTAATACAACTTTATACGTAATCAGTGCTAGTCTGAACGTAAAGATATAACATTAAAAGAATTCAAAGACGTCCTCTGTAGTCAAAATTCCACATTAATTTATTAAGTCTAATAATAAACTGAAGACTCGTTCATTATCTGTGGCTCGCAGATTTCAATGTCAAAGTCAACAGTCTATCAACGGAGCCTTCCATTTGTCGTTGGTGTGACGTGACAGAGTAGCAAACACAGTGTGGTAGTGTAGATTTTGTTTTATTTTGGAAATTAAATGCATTTTGAACACAAAATAACATTCAAGTTCGCTTATCTGTCTACATTTTTACTCTAAATCTCAAATTCATACCTGCCTGTATTATTGTTAAAACAGTACAGAAAGTTGAACCCTTCACGTACTATTAGATAACAGTAGGTACAGTACATTAAATACAGCATTAAAACTAAGTAGTTCAAGTGTAGGTATTTCAAGCTCTTTATTTTGTTGTGCAATGGAAGTTAAGTTAAATATAGCGCGTTCTGAAACCGTGGCTACCTCTCCGTAGCTACCGCCGCGCCCGCGACGTACGGAATAAGCAGAACTGAAGTGAATAGCTACAATTTGCGATAACTTATACACAGCGGAATCTTTCAACGACCCAACTTGTGAGGAACATCCTCTACAGACAACTATTAGATAAAAGAGATTACAGAAAGATTAGATATAAAAAACATATTATCTATTATCTTACATTTTTAACAGCAACACAGAATTAAATTATTCCCAGCCAGTTGGTAACTAAATAATAAATCAATTCATAAATGTTACAGACTTTACCTTCATTTTATGTACGTCATTTGAGTTCATTTCGTATTTCTCTTTGATCATCTAACCATTACGTAACTACTTACCTTGTGTAGCTACCTTATACTTGGTACAATTTTACACCTTAACGTGTGAATTGAATCGAAAAGTTCCTCGATCCTTTTATTGATATGTAATACTTATGTTTAATTATTATTGTATTATCTGTAGAGTTCTAGGCCTTCTCAGTTATGTGCTCAGTGCAGCGGGTTATTAATGGGTTGAGGCTTCATGTTATCGCGTCAACAGTCGCAGTGGGACACGCGGCCGGTGTCGTACGCGATAACATTTTATACGAGCCCACATAAAACGGTAGTAACCCCCCGGCGCCCGGCACACAGCCGACACTACGGTTCCATGATGGAGGATTTTCACTGATACATCAATTCTCACAGGTGAATACTCGTACAACGTATATTATTTATTATTAGTATCGAAAACTCTTTTGTGGTTAAATAAGAAATATGCAGTGGGAAATGTTTTGTTTCTAATTTTAGGTGTAACGGGTACTCTCGATTTATACTTTTTACAAATGTAAAATAATATAAGAGAGCCCCTAAACCCCAAAAAAAAATCTCGCTGTGGGATTTTTCTGAGCTTTTATTATTTCTTATGATTAAAAAAACATTATCATCATCATTGCAACCCATAACTGTCCCACTGCTGGGCTCGGGTCTCCTCTCACAGTGTGAGGAATACAGGCCATATTCCACCACGCTGGCCTAGTGCAGATTGGTAGACTTCACATACCTTTGAGAACTTTATGGAGAACTCTCAGGTGTGCAGGTTTCTTCACGATGTTTTCCTTCACCGTAGCAAGTGATAATTAGTAGATATCTAATACGCACATAACTTTTTTTTTAATTAAAAAAAATTAAAAAACAAAACTACCTATTAAGGTACAATCCAATTCACTTAGAGATACACACAAACACAAACAAATTTAAAGTATGACTAAGATCTAATGAAATACTTTTATTAGTACAAATTTTAATATGAAATTGCTTACATACCAACAACATCACAAATTACTTCCGACTCAAAATTCATTTAAGAACGAGGAAAAGGAAATATGTTGCTTTTGATGTTTCGATCGTCAAAAACTCTGAACTTTTCGCCTCATTACCGTGTTTCTCATTACACAAACACACACAAAACATCAGGGATGTGCTTCGAAGGCAAATACACGAATAAGGTATCCGAAATAGATGTATTTTACGTTTTTAATGAGAACTACAGAACCCGTTCTATGATCGAAATTGGACCGTAAGTTATTATGTCAAACTAGGTTTATACAATATGGCTTCTTTCGATATCCCAAGCTAACAAATATCGGAGTAGTTCTTGCACTCTCTTCCACCTAATTTGATTAACATAGCAATTAATATTTTAATAGTTGAATTATGAAAACAAAAGGTAACTGCTAACAAATGCTCTACTGATTTCACTGAAATCAAACGCTTCAAAAGTGTTGTGGTTTGATTTTTGTGGTTAATATCAATCATACAATGAAAACGTTGAAATCAGGCACAGTGAATTAGGTATTCAGGTCGGTTATAAAATGAAATGAATAAATAAAATCATTTATGTTTATTATTTAGTGCTGGTTCTGTAGATGACAAATGAGTTAACATGAAATAGGGCTGTGATACATTCTGTTTCCCTTACCTGATAAAAGTTCATTAAAACGATATTTAATACCGCACAGCATTTCGTGAACAACACAACACTATTTATGTATAAAATCGAAAGCGGCAACCCAATTCCGTTATAAATTGTTGATCATTAAGTGTGCCGTAGCAGAGCGACGTAATGAACGATCCGGCCGTACATAATTAAAATATAACAATACAACTCCATTTAACGAAATTCGAAAGTCGCCAGGAAGGGCACTTAAACGTTCAGAGATTTTCTTCTAATTGCCCCCATTAGACTTAAGTTTCCGCGCCCAACTCAAAACTTAATTGAAAAACGTCATAATGGCCCTTACGGCCATCAACACAAATATTATTGGACGTTTTATCGGCCGCAAATCGTTCTTGGTTCAACTTAATGGGTTTTTTGCTTGACAGAATGTCGGATTTCAGGGATTTCTTGTAATGGAAAAGTTACGCACGCACAACTTGCTCAACCCATTGCTCTGCCGTTGTACTTAACCAGAGACGGAAGTTTGTTTCGGGAAACAACACAACTCTACAATTGACATTCAAAAACTTTTCGTTATAAAACACTTAACTAAGGGAAGAATAGAGGCCTAGTAAAGCTTCTTATAAGGTTCCAAAATTTATATTCTTAAGCAAATATAATTTTTAATAATTCTCACAACTAAAAGTTATTAAAACAATAAAAAATAAAATAAAGCGTAGCTATCTATCGCCGCCGCCGTCAGGTTTATGATATAAATCCATAATAAAACATCTCTTTCAAGTTCCACGTCGTTCCTCAACAGATTTATAAAACATGAAGTTATCCAAACGAGCAACAACTCTCGGCCATTATCTAATATAGTCGAACTTGCTCCTGCCCACTTACTAACTTTAAGTCAGTTACCACTGTTCGTTTGATCGTCGTGTTTTATTCCAGATTTTCCGTCCATTTTCCTCAATTTTCCCATTACAGTTCAGTATTAATACGTATTGCTATTTTGTCGAGGACAACAATATTTGTGGACGGTAGGTATCCTGCAGGGAATTTTCACTAAATTAGTTCAATTTGCTGGATCATTGTGTTAACTTATTATGTTAATTTTATGGGTTAAATAGCCTAGCGGTTAGTTTAAGATTAAGTTTTGGCTCGCTAACGGATATTAAATTGTATTCTCTATTACAATCCCTTCAAATTTTATCTTTGCTACTGAAGGTCATGAACATTTTGTATGAAGTATGAATTGTCATAAAAATTAGAAATCAGCGGATGCTACTTTCATAGTAATAGAATAGAAAACATATCATTGTTCTACGATTAGTTTGACCTCAAAATACCTAATAAGTTTATAATAGTGTGTTTCGTGTGAAAACAATCAACGGGCCATTATACATTTTCCCACGACACTAGCATGCTGGCCACTGCGACCTCGATACATCTTTAATTTACACCACTGATACTTTCTCGGTACCGAAGAGAAAAATAATCATCGGTCCAACACATCTTTAACAGTAACAATGTTGTTTCGCGATAATTAAATATAGGATTCAGTCGATCCTACCTACCTGTCTAAACTTCTTAAGAAAGACTTCGTTTAGCTATGAGAATGTAGAAAGGTACTTGACGTTATATTTTACTGATAAATTGCTAAGTAAACGTTCTTTGTGATCGTAATGATTAAGTATATAACAAAGGAAATATAAGGTATCTACATAAAGTAACAATAAATTAAGAGTGACCGAGTCGTCTAAGAAGAAATAATTCAGTTCGAAAAAGGGCTATATCTCAAGGGGATCTGCATACCTGAGAAACCGACTTAAAGTGGGACTCTTCAAGAGAAAAGGCTTTACTTTCAAGTGGGAATGTTGTCAAGAATTACCTTATCTTAGAATAGTGACCCGCCCTCGCTTTGCTTCGATAAATCTATGGTTAACTCACTTCAAACTAGAAGGAAATTAGATGAGCTTTAACAAAAATCATGCATACTTTTATGCTGTATAACTAGGCAACCTTTACATAATTCAGATAAAAACGTATCCTAACATGAAAGTAATAATTTTAACAAGTACGAGTAACATTAATATTTCTTTACAGGTTAAATCGCTCAGACAGACATTCAGACAATAATTATAGAAATATCGCAAGTTCAATCTCGTTATCTGAGCGCTGAATGTTGAAATTAAAACATAATATTCAATTCAGAATGCTCTTTACATTTTATTATAGTAGTTCGAGAATACTGAACGACATTCTGACCTTAAACTACTACGACCTCAACTAATACCTAAGTCTAGTGGAACGTTGCAGTTGTAATATTAAATTATTATTATTATTTGGTTATAAAATCTTTCGTAATTCTATTATCGTCATAAGAATTTCCATTCAAGTATAAAAGTTCAGTTTAACAGGTCGTAACATTCGCTGGAACTACCAAGAATTTCTCAAAGAGCTCTTTTGTCCTCGGCCAAAGCAATGGCTTTAATAGTAATATGGTTTTATTATATTATAATAATAATAAAATTAGTTTAATGCTTTATTGCGGCTATAGATAGCTTTCGGTTTGGTCAAGTGAGGTTATTACCACATGTTTTAGAAAATCAATATTGTAATCCTTAAGTTTTCGCACTAGAGGAATGGCAAGGTGCATTATAGAAAAAGAAATGACAATGTATTCTAATCTACTACATACAATTCCGTGATTCCTTTATTACTTTCTAATGTGTGACTCCAGAGAGTATAGTTTTTTTTATTAATTACAAATGTTTATGTTGTCATTTGTTTAGATTGTTCAATCCAAACGTTAGACAACATGGAACGCTGGACTTAAAAATTATCTCTAAATAACTAATAGAAAAATTACTAATAATAATTTATAACCATCGAAGCACAACAATGTTTATTTTGACAGTAATATAAAGTGCATAAAAGTCTAAAAATAATGAGGTAGAAATGGAACACAGTGACATTTTATTATTTCAACCTACAAACTACAATTACCGTCACTTTAAAGCATATTAAACGTGCGCAGAATATTACGAGTGTGTGCGAAACATTTTCAATAGCGACTATAATTTTCGCTATCTAGTAATTTCAGGTAGTCATGAAACTCTAATAATATAAATAATGTTGTCAGTTTCCAATATCATTATTCAGATATCGATAATTTTAGCTTTGTTTATTTACATCACATTGTTTATATACATAGTTTAAGGTATTCAAATACAAATACAAAATCTATGATTTGCAAATTCTAGGATTCAATCCGCTTTATTTAAGTTTTGTCATATTATCGAATATTATTATAAGAAGGAAGAACAATTCATTAAAATTAATAATACAGTTACAAAATAACGTACATTCTGTATTAAAATATTCAAACCAGCAATTCTTTGGAGACGTGTAAAACAAAGGAACTCGAATCTTGAAAGAAATCTAAAATTATGAAATCAAATGTCTGGTCGAAAAGAAATAACGAAAAGAAACAGCGCGATAAATTATGCATTCCATATTTAAAAATTCAAACGCGGTTCGTAGCGTCACGCCGCGTCTATTTTCCTAAATTAGTGGAAATTCTAGATCGGTAGCGTATTTTTTATTAAAATTGTTATCGTTCTCTCTAGTATTGCTATTCGAGTATTCATAAATTATAGTCGGGAGAGATGAGTCATACAATATTCATAATTATTATCTACTTCAAAGATTTACCTAGAAATCAGGTCACAATATTTACGTGTGACAGGTTGCCAATTCGCGAAATTAAACAAATGATGTCCATTTTTCTATCCACAGATTATTCATGTAAATATCTCATAACTAAAAAAAATAGTGCGATGCGATGTAACATTAAAATATTTCCATGCCAATAATTCTTGCCACATGCGTGTTTCACACATATTTAATGGCAAGATAGAACTCTAACGTACGTCTATATTCTAAAATTAATATTGGAAAGGGAACATGAAATCGGTTTATGTAGACACATTAAACAAGATCCAGCACACAATTGCCGCTTAAAAAATGTTTAATCATGGACCATTGATCCTTTAACTGAAGCAGGAGAATAAAAACGCGCCGACAAACGCTCGTCGTCTATCGACACCTTTTTACATTAAAGCCATTTTTCACAGCCGCTTCTTTATCTACGCCGGGTGTCATTAATAAGGCTCTTCTGAGGCGAGGACGGAGCCGGTCTACTGCATCGAGCCAAATAGACTCGTCATCACTACCTGCAGTGCTATCCTCGTTTTATCCTAGTGATAATGGTAGTTGTTCAGTGGCTTAAACGTTTTTAGTATTCACATCCTTATCGGAGTTGAATGACACCGATAGACTGAATGATGTAAAGGGTTCAAATTTCGGTACAATTTTAACAATAACGAGTTTGAGATTTGACTGGTTAAAGTTTATAAGGCAAAGATTTTGTTTAAAATATCTGTTAGAAATACTTTTTTTTTATTCGAAAATTAATATCTAATTAAGTCCTTATACATTACACGATATTATCGTGTGATGAGGCTGTTCGATTGTTAGTTGTTAATTAAATTTAAATAGATAAAGCCGCACAACTCTCAATAGGATATCAGTAAATTGGTAAAACGTCAAGTTTGTTATTTATGTATGAAACGGAGAATTAAATTGTAAAAAATATTTGTGCCGTACATTTTATATTCACAAAGCTCCCGGTAATAGAATCTGGTGTAACGATCTGACTCTTGATTAAGTTTTAATTGAGATATGTGCTTTAAAATTTGATCATATTTCAATTTTAGCGTCCTCCAATCTCTGTTCTATTCCAGCCTCAAACCTTCACGATAAATAATAATATGGGTTACCTGAAATAAAAAGAAATAGAACATTACATAATGTAGTATATTGTGAATTAAACGTAACTATATCGTTTTCAAATAAAGTTATATGTATATAAAAATCTCAACACGAATATATTAAAAAATAAGTTATAGATTGATCAATCGATTGTAAAGTAATAACATAAAAAACTACGGTCGTCAGTGCGAAATCTTTCTAAATATTTTTTCTATTTGACCTACATGACAATAATCTTCGAAGGATATCCATCGAAAGTAATGACCTATGTTGTTGTCGTAGCACTGTGTTCAGATCGCAATGTATCACTCGCAGTCGAATTGTAGTCGAGCCGTAACTCTCTCACGGCCTCAACTGGAGCAATTTACATCGAAACAAAACACAATCGATCATGTGAAATTGTAAACGTCATCACGTACACGCTCCACGTGTACCGTCGCCGGAAGTGGCTTGGAAATGGCTTACAAGGCTCTAACAAGTTAAATAAAGCTTTGTAAGGGGCGAATAAGGGCATACGGTTAGGGTTGTCGTGACGACTTATTGCGAAAAAATATTTTGCGGTTGACGCGGCTAGGTTTGGTTATTTAAAGTAATTGCTGAGATAATAATAAGGGAATTATAACTTACCAATGGCGATATTAAAATCATTAATGTTCATTAAAATAAGTTATAGTTCTAGTAAACAACAGTTTACAACGAAATATTAATAATAATAATTAGTTTACATAATCAGTAACACTTTGAATGTTTTTTTAGTTACCTATCAAAACATTTGCTTAAAAATACTGTATATTTTTTTATATTTACTTGCTACCTGTATTTAAGAGTGCCAACCCTGCACGTACGTGAATATAACATCACCCTAAAACGGATCCAGGTTAAATCTTTGAAACAAGGTAAATGAACTTCATTAAACTTTGACGTTTTATACCTCGGCAGGCGGCAGGCTCCGCGTGTGCACTCGACAAAATTATTATATTTTTGTCTCTCGACTACAACACAGGAATGTATGTTGAATCAAATCGTTGATTAACCGACAATTTCACTATGACTATAATTATGTTCTCTTATGGAAGAGAGTAAAATTGAGTCTGCTTTTCTTTAAAAAAAAAGTTAAACTCAATGATTGCATTTTCCTTCAAATTCAATGCATAGTCGTATTAATTATTCGTCAACTATAATTATTAATTAGTACAACAAAAGTTGTCCTTCCTTTAAAAACTGCTTTAAAATAGCTTGTTAATAAAATGAATACATACTCGTTTTATTTTGTGTGGTAGTAAGTATCGAAGTATTTTCAATTTAATTTTTCTTTCTCCAACTTTTTATTGAAAGGAAAATATCGTCAAGATTCTGAATGCCTGAGCTTTCTTTGTTATGACCAAATGGTGTGAGGTCGGTGTATCCCTGTTGGCTCTGTGTTTAAAAAAGGTAAAGTTTATTTTCTAAGGGTTTTATTATCTTCACAATATTACATTCATGTATTAGACCACAATATATTCAACACTATAATGCCTTTAATAAGGTTCATAACTTAAATGTTTCGTGTTGTATCAAAAAACTGTGTTTATTCTATTTTAGGTTAAAATTAATAAATTACAATCAGACATCACGTATTGTACCTAAATCATTTTGCTGGGTTTCGTTTAGTATAAAAAAGATATTATTATGTTTAAATTTTTACTCTAATGCAAAAGAATGAAAATATATCATTAGCTTTTTAAAGCAGGTTCTACCATAATATTCATAATAATATGTTTTGGTTGTGTCCGCGAGGTGGAGCTACGGTGACCACAATGTCAGTTTGAAGACAACGTTCGGCCGGACAGTCGGGCCTGCAAGTGTCCATATTTAAAGTTCAATAATTTTAGAGTTATACCCCGACACTTTTCATTTTAATGTTATAAAAAGTAAAATAATAAGTTTTTTTATTTCGAAATATGCAATCATTGTTTGCATTTAAATTTAAAAGACACTAATGTTAAATTATGTAATTAGATAACAAAACTGACAATCAGAGACCTTTTTGGAATTTTTGGATGTAATATGTTTTTTTAGTCTAAAAATTCAAGACTTCTGCACAGTAAGGTTTTGACACATTCGTAACTTTTAAAACCATTCGACAATTATCAGGTATACGGCCGAACACACACATACACACACCCACTCACACACACTACATTTTCACACAACTTTATAATAAGTACATTTTGTTAGCAATAAGTGCAAAAGTAGGTTTTCAGTAGGTATGTCAGTGTTTTCCCGGCGCGCGGCGAGCCGTAGCAAAACTCCACCTTTCTGTTATGCATATTACAGGCCCGAGTTGATAACAGGCTGTGATTACACAGTACGACGTAATTACGCTATAAATACTACGGCTAGCTCCAACAGAATATTGTTAGGGGTTTCAATTTGCTGGAACACCCTCACTCATGTTAAATTGTTTTATTGGCGCGCTGTTAAAGTGATAGATTACTTCTGTCAAATTAAACACGTTTTTAGGTTTATTCTTGATTTTAATTTTTGATGGTTGCAGTTATTATATCTAGCTATAGTAATATTATTATGATGTAAGTATAATCATGCTTTGTAAATTATAGTAGTTTGAATTAAATTGCAATTTATATAGTTACATTCGTAACCCAACGTACAAGTTAATTAAATTGGTATAATGTTCATCCCAATCTCTTTACTGCATGATCAATCGCTGAGCCATTTGAGCATTGAACCAAACATTTATCTGTAGAAACTTTAACGGTAATAATTAAGTAGATATATATCACCTGTAACTAGTATTAAAATGGATCTTTAATTCTGCAAGTAAACTATTCACCGTGAATGTTGTACTCGTAGTAGGTATGTTACAGTTTTCGACGTTTCAAATGAGCTGCAAAAATATCAAATATTTCAATGTTTTTTTTAACGTATACCTATATCCAATCCCTAATGTTATAACGTTTCAGTGAAAATAATTGGATAAATACCAGGGATTTCTAACACGAACATCAGACAGATTAAAACGTACCTTACGTTTAATTTCATGGTATTGTTTTTCAAATAGTTGAGCGAGTGAAGTTTGTTCTCTAACTCCAAGTTAATTATTCGGTATTCGCAGTCTGGAAATTACTTCTAAATAGTTCATCTGACCTTCATAACAATTCATTAAAGGGTAGGTTAATTAGATAATTAGGTATTGTGTTAGGAGGTGACTTTATCGCGTCATTTAAAACAAGAAAGTTGTTAAAAGCTTAAAATTTTATCAGACTCAAGTATACAGCTACTTTTACAAGAATTTTCAAACGTGTGAATGTATGTATTGTATATCAATTTGTTTGGTACGCTCTACAGCCAAAACGCCTTGAAGGATATAAAAAAGAGTAAGGTGTCATTGGATCCGACTTCGTTGTTGAAAAAGACAGCGGCCATAACTTTTTCATTATAAACAATTTAGTAGATTGATTTAAAGTTATTTAAGATACTAGTTCTGATAAATTATTAACTATGCATTTCTATAAAGCAACCTTAATAAATTGTTTACGTCTTGTTTAAAATCTCGTACAAATATTATCTGCAATAAACGTTGCCAGCTCTCGAGTGAATATTACCTCACAACTACCGTGAATGACTTAAAAAGAACATCTTTTAGTCAGTTCCTTATTAAATTTTCAGTACCTAGTTTCATCAACGCAAGTAAGCGATACCGACATCTTAAAAATAACAAATTTTTTTAATAGCAGATTTATTTATTGAAGAATTCATTAGCAAAATTAAATATTATTCTTAAATTAGTTGCTCGATAAAGTTTCGCTTCGATAGAACTCTCATGTATTATTCCGTAATAACAAAACTGTTTCCCTGATAGGTAAATAGTAGTACAGATTAGGCTTTGTCATAATAATAGGCTACAAATATGTCAAGTTTCATTATAATCGGCTCAGTGGTTTTCGACCCACTTTACTAACTTAAACCTGTCATCCCACGGGATAGATCCTCATGGATCGTGAATCATATCGATTATAATATGATCGCGTATAGGTAATTCGCACATCGCTATGCTCGTATCGTCAGACAAGCGACCAGCAATCTTCCGTACAAAGCTGTAATTATAGTGAATTATTTCATGTTTTCAGCGCTTCAAAATAGGATCTTCAAAGGGATTTGAAACTGGCTTCACTTTGATATTTTATTACGTAATTCCTTCAGCCTGAGAAATAATTGGCAAATTAAATAGTTGTTTTAGATTCAAATACTTGCGGCTAGAAAATGAGAAAAATGTGATTGATGTAAATTGTTGGACAACATTCACTGGTTATTGTTTGACGGCTAACTCCAGCAAGAAGATGGTTGCTAACCAGGCGGCCTTCATGGAATGTTATTGATATAAGAATGTTTTTAAAAGCAAAGATGCGCTCGTCATAACCATTGAGGCAAATGTACCTATATTTCATACAAACAAAAAGTTTTTTTTTTACTTTATGATTATGTCATAAACGTGCTCAGTGCGGCGACTCAGACGAAAACAATAGAATTTTCTTTTGCGTATGACGACACATTTCTTGATTGTTTACAATGGAAGTAGTTAAAATATCTGTGGTATAAAATATCATTGATTTAACGTACATAACTACTTTAACTCATACCTGTGTAACGAAGCACAAATAATACGTCTCTTCAATCTGTGATTAAGTTCAATGTGAATAGTCAATTCGCGTAGAACTTTATAATAACTGAACTCTATTCTAGAGATTTCTAATTAATACCGCTCCTTTCATAACGTAAGAGATGTACGCAGATGCACTGAATTATAAAACACATCGTTTAAACTGAACTCGCTTCCAATTATGGGGGAATAATTAATCCGGTTTCCAAAGGAAGCGTACCTTTAGGGCGGGCTCCACGACGGCTGGTTGAGTTACGGTTAACTAATTAATTGGTTGTTGGTTGTTATAGTTGTTGGGAATAAACTGTAAACTATGTTTTAAAGTTTCATTAAGTTACGCCAGCATTAAGTTTAAGTTTTATTCATAGTGCTAAGACAAACTCCGATATTTTTTTTATTATTTCAAATCGATTTTTTTTCTGAATAGTATTTGCAATCGTGACTTGCACAGAGTCTTACCCTTAGGCGTATAAATGCAAATAAAGCAGTATAAACAGTAAAGTTTAATCACACGATTTTTAAACATAAAAAGGCATTTATTTGTTCCACAAGTAAGAATGTTACACACGTTTTTGTGAGCGCGTTATTAATGTATGCCATAACTCGATTCCTGAGACGCAGTATCGTTCCGGTCACTGCACATCACGTGGGAAAGTGAGGACTGAACCACTAACCATTACATACGGATTTTATATGAACACCTATTACGATGTCTACAAAAACTGTGAACTTATTTCTTATACACTTCTGACATCAGAATAAACCTCAGAGCGGTTATAAACCAAACTTTAGAATTAATTTTCTAAGAGATTATGAATGTATTTCAATGAAAGGTTGTAGGCTAGAGTCTATTACTTCCATTTTTTTTTTATTTGTTATTTATTAAGCCACATTAAATATGTATATTCGTATTCGTTAAGTGAAAGGAATAATTTATTACAAGGGAACCCGACTTGTGGTAAAAAATTGACATTAATTCATTTTGTCAAACAATAGACGACACAATCGTTTGATTTGATCGTGGTTGGCTGAAATCAAAGTTAACGTCAACTGGGCTGTCCGTCCACTGTGTTTGTGTGACTTGTGTGTTGATTTATGAAACTCAGAGTTTTTGCGTGGTTTTTATTACGTTCTTAACGATAATTACCGCACTGTGAATTTAAATCCTATAACACTAGCGTAATAACTTACGAGTTTCTAAGTGCTGCATTACATAAATGAAGAGCATTAGATAATGTAAAATGTATATTCTGGGGTAATACTTAAAATCGCGAATAAATATTCCGTTGTGAATAAAGTCAAGGAGAGAACGTGACTTCAATACCAACAGTAAATTGTACTAAGAAATCGTTTCCTCACTAAGTGGAGTCGCATTTTGTTCCCCAAATTACTCTCAATACAAAATCAATGATTTTTTACCAAATCACAAGCATTCTGTGAGGTGCTTTTGTTGTGGTCCAAGTTATAAGAATTAGCGAGAACTTTAATATTAACAGATAGCGATTCTCTTTATCATTGAGACTTGTTTATTCATGGTAACAACAAATTATATTAAGCAAACTTTAAATTATACTAAACTCCCACTTAAAGTTGGAAAAAAAAGCTATCGTTGCCAATAACAGTTTTAATAATCATTAAAATTATAATTTAAAAAAAATTACCCTTCAAAATACAAATAAGTTCATCAATGTATTTATTGAAATAAAGCATTTTTAATAACTCCACTAAAGAATAAAATTATATGGAAAGCGATGAAACGACGAGAAATTTAAATATACGTTTTGTAAATAAAGACAGTGCGATCATTATCAATGTGGGCGGTCGTGGGAATACTTGAAACAGTAAACCGGGTGAGTAATACCAGTAGTACCAACATTACGTAACGCTAAAACCTGTGCAGCTGTTAGTTTCTGGTGGCAAGTAACTTGGCATTATGGTTACAATGGCTATGAATTATTGTAGCTGGAGCGGGGACAGTGGTACGGTGTACGCTCGGCGAGTGTCCTCTAGGGATGTGTGAGCGGTGAGTCCTGGTTTAACAGATGGAGACAGTTTTACTGTAACTGCACAGTAGTTGAAAAAGCTAGATCGCAAGAGAATTACTTTCTATTAAAAGCTTACAAAATTATGTA
>LGAG01000271.1:78783-123544 GCA_001278395.1 Lerema accius | reverse complement strand
AACTTACAAAATTATGTATCAAATAAAAAATAAAACTTGTTTTGCTTTATAAATACATTATTAATATAAAAAAAAATCTATTAAATTAGTTATTTATTTAAGAGACAAAATAATTTATTTATATATTTTTGACTGACTCCCAATATACATAATTCACAGGACTTCCTGCTGGTGCATGTTTCGAGCTAACGGTATGCTTACTACTAATATATGTAATGTCTATAATATTTCCTCAAGACATGTATAGTACAAGTCACTATTGATATGAATGAGTCATTTGAGATCTCCAATACAGTATCCAATACTATCAATGCCCTGTACTCTCCACATATTGGTACTTGGACAAAAGCCTCTACCCTCCCATACCTTGCACCCCACGCCACCCTTCTGTTACGAGCAAATGAGCGTTATTGAGGCAGTTCAGCTTACTTCATCCGCCGCCGCCGCCTGTCGAGATCCACAGCCGAATACCACTGTCATTAGGATAACGGCTGCCTGACTCGAATGACAAATAACATAGGAACAAAACTGAATACCTATAGGTACATAATAATTAGGTATGTATAAGGTAACTTCAAAATTACATAAAATCTATAATTAATGCTAACACACTCATACCTCGCAGTAGGATTCCCTGTGTCGCGAGTGGCATGGACAACACAAATAACACATCACAAACACCCATGATCTAAGAACAAACATCAGTCACATAAATATCTGCCCCGGCCGGGAATCGAACCCGGGACCCCTCGCTTCACAGGCAAGGTCACTAACAACTAGGGTAGGGGTTCTCTAAATTATTCAAAGTAACTTTCTTCGTCAAAGCATTACACGAAATCGTTAAAGAAAATCTATCTCATGAAAATTAATACAGTATAATACAAGGCAGCTAGGCTGCGGCAGCCGAGATATTTAAGGAAATCGTGGCTGCGAGTGGGTGCGGGCTCCCATACAACTAGTTGCCGCATTAGTTGCCGCAACCTGGCTGTTTAATACTTTAACTTCCAACATTTATAGCAAATGAACATAAAATAGTAATCAATATTTTTAACGTACCTATACATGTAGTGGGTATACGTCATATCAATAATAGAAATGTTTGATCCGAGGCAATTGTGTGAAATTCTCAACAAACCCTATTATGCCATTGATCTGAAATCTTTTCAAGAGACGCTTAAACCCATTAACAACGCAAACACTCGAAGAAAAACCCATCAAACAGTTTAGGAAACTGTTTCCTTTCAACGTGGGAATAAATTCCAATAGACGTGATCGGGAATTTCTAGTTCCCGTTGAGTTGTTCCCGCAAATTCCTGGCAACAAAAACTTTAAACAACTACTTGAAATCACGAACATTATAGAATCGCGTTTATGGGAACGCGGTAACCTGCGTTTTCTATTTGGGATTTTTTAATCGAATTTGATCTTTAGTGGGGGGACTTGAAGCGTGAAATAGCTTGCAGCGGTGTGATAAATTAGCTGCAATCCGCTTTCAACTTAACTTATAGATAATAAGGTTTAAATTTCTTCAGCTGGTAAAGCATAGTTATGTATGTCTGTAATATCGTGGGAATTGCAACCATTGTGTCCCCCATTCTAGTGACCTTCAGTTTACTCCGGTTCAGTGAACCCGCGGTAACTGTCTACTAACTTCTTTGGAAGGAAAATTACGTGATAAATAGACATAATTCTTATTTTTACTGTATTGTGTGAGCACGAGATCTTAATGAGACAGACATCTAATGAAGTTGACATGCCTGGAGAACTAAATGGACTAAATCTTAGTGCTGATATTTTAATGCTAATGAGAATAAAAAAGTCCTATTAGATTTTGTAAACTTAAAAAAATATTACACTAATTTTTAAAAAATTTTACTCCAATAATAAAAATATTTGTTTCTAACAATTAAGTAATGTAATACAATACGCAGCAAACTTCCCCAAAAGAGGAAAATTCCGACATCAGTTAGACATAAAAAGGGATAAAACTGGGAAAAGCCCGCGCTGTTATGCTCAATTCAAAAGTTTCCCACTTACAGAATCAGCTTAAATACATAATGTTAATCCTAGCTGCTAAGAACGCAGCACATCTTAACGTTATTAAGTCTAAACTTTCGGAGGTTCTTATTGAAGGGATTTTAATAAGAGATAAGTGTACGCATGGAAGTTGGGAGCACAATTACATGGCAGGCGTTTAAATTTGGCTCAAATTCTGCGTTTACTGCAAATTTCGGTTGTACGTTGAACGTAATAAGGTTTAGTTTCAAGTGTTATAGTAATTCAGACTTAATTTTCAGTCGGTGTTACGTATGAAACGTATGCAATAGCCGTTGTTAGAGGTTTCAGTTGTCGTAAAACGCTGTATTCATGATACTAAGAGCTTTATCGCTCCGGCTATGTTGGCGGCTCAACGAAGATCAGTCTCATAGAACTGAGGAGGTCAGGTAATCTAAACTAAAATTCAATTATTATTTTTATTTCGTGAATGTTAAAGATAATTCAGAAATCTTTTTAACTTCTTCGACTGTAAATCAAAATGGTCCCGCTGTCAATTTAGCACTCGTATTATTAATCAGGATGATGTTGTAAGTGATAAGCAATAAGCTTAGTTACTGTGTTTGGAAGCGGGCCGAGAAGTGCCGCAAACACAGCCAGTCATACCAACCAAACAAACAGTCTATTGGAGGAATTAATCGAAGCCTCCTGAGAATACCAGAAATGTCACTTTACGGATTAACGACGAAATCCCCAGTTATTTTGGACGTACTAGAGTTGTCATTATCCTACCAACATATCGAGAAGGAACTAAAAGTTATAAACCACTGACGAAAAAATATATAGACTAAGACTTCGGAACAAATGAGCTTAGTAGAAGCAAACATAACGTACCTTATCAAATGATAACGTTTCGCGGTATATGTATTGACCAACAGGACGTGCTCTGTGTCATACGTCAAATTGTAAAAATAAAGAAAAAAAATGACTTAATTTTATTGTCCTAAAGACTGAGTCTATACAATTTTTGGTCTGAATTATGAACTAAAAAAATTCTTTGTTGAGTATCAAATGAAAGGAAATAGGACATTTTAAAGATGTTTCTATTGTTAATTGTTGGTGGTGCTTGTATCAACTTTGTGCGTATTTTTAGTATCATCATACATGTTTAACTTCCAAAGCCACTGCAAAAGCATCTTAAACATAATTATTTCCTACCTGCCAACGTGCATCATTTTGATTTGGTCCATATCAATAAACATCTTTTCTCCCACTCTCTTCGTGAAGAGGCTGTCTGGGGAAGGAACTATTTGCATAGTTGCTATGCAACCAATATGTTAAGTAGTCATCGTCTTGTATGCAAATCTACAACACCAGTCATGTTATCGACGGTCGGCTACTCTTTTGAGTTCCTTTTGGAAGCAATAACCTCACATTCCTTGCATTACATTCTCACTCGCATCTTATTTATTTATCCACTAGTGGATCCGCCCTCGCTTCGCTTCGGTATGTTATGTTTTTTCAATATGGCTGACCACGTCAAATGTCAGTCACGTGAGTTAGAGAAGTCCCATACAAACTTGAAATTTTAATAACTTTTGATAGAGTGGATTGATTTAAATTAAATAAAGCATAAATAAAGCCCCGAGTTCAGGATTATTTTTGTATTTCATCCACTGTTCTGTCAATTCAGCCGTTTTTACGTGATGCTCTTTCATACACACAGACAAAAAGAGCCCCCCGACTTTCAATTTTATTTATGTAAGATTAAAAATACGTTTTCATTTCATTTTTAAAACAGCAGGACCAATTTTTTTAGCTCTCTTTTATAGCCCTCGTGGTTTCTACAGGCCATTATGTCATCCATACAAAGGCGGTATCAGAAGACATTAAGACCGGGGTCAAATGGCTGGATTTAATTTATAAGGGATGTTTTTCATTATTTACCCGCCAGATAAGTGACGCCCAGCGAAATTATATGGCGCGTGCTCCGCTGAATATTTCTGAGCAGGAATATTTTTACTTATTAAAACAAGAGTAGGTTAAAATTGGTTTAATGATAATAAAAAAAACATATTAAAATAACCATCAAAGCTTCATTAAATGTAATAGTATGAATAAAGAAAACATTTTCACTGCCCGTTTTTTTTTAATTTGAAGCTAAAATACATAGTTATTTTTATTAAAAAAAGGCTGAAAATATTTTGTAATATTTTCGGGTATGTCACCAAGGACTACAAATGAACCCGACAGTTATCGTGCTGCATAGTGAAGTAGGTCCCAGTACGGGTGCGGGAGCGGTCTCCACATTTCCGCAGCGTTTAATTTTTCCGCGCGCTCTTTATTTCCAAAGGTTGGTATTGAAAAACTGATTCACGCGATCGCCTTTTGTTTACCCCTGTTAACAAACGCCGAGCGAAAATAGACCTTATCCGGAGGGAATTGCAACAAGAGATAACAATCTGGATTAAATTAAAAAAATCGCAGCTGTTTTTCTTCGTAATGGATCCTATTTTTTAGCCCTTCCGGAGGTTTGGGTTTGGACAATCTTGTTTTTCGATACTGCTTTATTAGATCTGGGATAAAAGGGAAAGAGCAAAATTTTGAAAAAAATACAAAACAAGCATTCATAAAATATAAGGTAATTCGATAGCCACCTGTATCGTGTCTTTGAAAGCTGAATCCTGGAAATTCTGTTAGACATTAGTGTTTTACAAATGGAATAACGAAATTAAAGCAAGATTTAAATTTGGTTTTATGGTATTGACGTTATGGCTACACAAAAGGAGATAGTTAGATAATGACATCATTGAGGCCAGAGATGATATTATTATTTTTTATGAGTATGATAACGACTATTAAATCAATTGTTTGTAATTAAAACATACAAACAAAGACAAACTATGGCACAGGTCATTATAAACACGAAGACCCGACGGTACCTCAGATAAAAGTTCATGTCGAAGATACAGTAAGTTTGGTAGTTTAGCGCAAGCTGGGTACACGAGCAGATCTTGCCCGTTGATTGTAGCTCCGCTTAATATTCTACACTTGAACCGCAGATAAATTAGACTCGTGTAATTACTTCAGTTTAGGAACGGTCTAAATATAAGGAGATTAACACTAGCTGCCGTTCGTTACAGGTTGAGCTCTGAGAAACCCGTATTTACGTGTACCTTTTAGCAATTTTGACACAAATTAGATGGATACGAGTATCTTAAACATTCATAGTTTAACAATGTTTCGCTACAAAAAAAAAGACAAACTTCAAATACTTTGACAACTATAGCCCCCAAAACTTAATGGAATGTTGAAGGATTCTTAGTTAATGTCATATTCATAGGCTCTTTCATAGCTCAGAATAAATTTTAGAGAGTATGCATTTGTCATACTATCCCCTTCGCAATCTCACGGATGTATGAGAGGAGTACCTATAGGCTGTACCTCACATGTGTATGTCGCATGAGCACGTATCCGCAAACGTCTAAATTTTATCCGATAACTGAAATACCGCTCCTACGTGCCCCATCCGACCTTTTATTAGCTTTTTTTATTAGGGCTCAAGAAGATTGAAGAGGATTTGAAATCAGCTGTTGGAATGACAGATAATTATTTTCCGATCTTTAGGTGTTACGGGTAAATGAATCAATTGCTTGAGGATTTTATGACTTAAATTCTTGGAAAAATAGTAAAGCTTTCGTTTTATAGACTGGCTGTAACGAAAAAGTAATTTTTATGATAACTAGCCCATAGTACCTGATCTGATGATAGTGATCTTAGGCTCTCTTTGACAGACAGTGCTAACATCAAAACATAATTTAGTTACCGATGGTAATAGCAAAATATAAAGAAAACACTGTTTTTCCTTAGAATTTTGTATCGTGCCATTTTCCACAACTTTTTTTTTCTTTCAGCTTCATGGTGTGATAGAGAAATCAAGGGGATTAAAATAACTCTGGGTGATATCTGTGCATGAAAATAGTGAATTTATTACATTACCTTTGAAGCTTTTGTAACCCGCCTTTGTCTGAAGACGTGACCTAATTTAAGAGAAACAAACCTTTCCTCTGCAATTTAACCGAATCCCTTTTCCTTGCGAAAAACTACCTTAATTCTTTTAGGATAGGGTGCAGTGAAACCGAATGTGGTAGTTGGTGAACTTGATTGGATACACAGAATTTTTTGGATAATTCTATTTTGAGCCTTATTATAGCGAAATAAAGCCTGAGAGATAGCAAACGTTTAAATGTATGTTTTCTAGGACATGTTCAAATTTTTGCGGCGGCGTCTGAGGATTCTGAATTGAATTTCACGGTGATAAAGCCTGAAATCCCTTTTCAAAAATAGTGTGAATTCTCTCGTGCCCATTTCAATCATTCTTGGAATAAAATTCAAGTTCCTCTGACGCTGCGTTTTCACTTATTTTGAGTGATATGGGTTCTGTCTGATTGAAGTGTTCGCTGGAATACCGCTAGCATTATTTTTATATATACTTCATATAATTCTGTGTTTCCCTCATTGTGGTCAAAAGTGTCAAATACGTAATATAATTTAAAACAAATTGTGTTCCTGCAAAAAACCTCTCCACAAAAACTGTTCCAGATATCACTCGGTCACTAAAGAACTACTAACGTCTTATTCCAAGTATTCCAGATTAGCTCTATTCACTCATTCAAATTGGAACTCTGAAAAGATTTAATATCTGTAAGTTGTAACTTTTAAAGTTCGCAGTTACCTACATTGAAGAATGTTCGAGAAGGAACCAGAACGGTCTCCGAGAGGTCAGCGGGTCTCGCTGTACAGAACTTCGCCCGCACTCAAATACAAACTCGGACAAACTTAAATTTCTATTTGAGTTGGTTCCCTAACTTGTTTCAGAATCAGAAAAAATATTGTTAAAGTTTCTGGATATTATGCAGCGGATCCGGAAGTTGAATTCAATATCGTATGGCAAACACAAAACAGTTACTTAAACTTAAACAAAAAAAATACAAAATGACTCTATCAACAATCATTTTTCTAGTTAGATATTTGTAGGTCAAAGTATCGAATTACATCCCGGAAATTAAAAAAAAACTACCATCATAACAAATTCCCAGTCAGCAATTCACCGCAAAACTCAATGTTCCAAAAAAGCTTCTAATTGGTTGAAGAAATAGCCGGGAATTTTATTTCCCAAAAGCGTAATTTAGAAACATATGTCCCCTCCGAACACATTTTTTGTAAAATTAATGATGAAGTAATAATATGGGGTGAGCGTTGAAACGAATCGCAGACGATCCGATAACTTGTCATTACGACGCCGCTGCGTCAGCGGGTTCACGACAGGGGAACCGAGGGGACGCACTTCTCTATTTTGGGTCCGAACCTAATATGATACGTCTGGATGGCCGATGCAATATACTAGATGACTTGTAGAGTTTAAGTACAACCAATACACACTCAGATCGGGAAAAGAATGTAAAATTTCTTATACTTACAAATTACCACGTAGGTACCTAGTTGTGAATCGAACTTAGGACCTATTGAACGATGTCCGAGATGGTACCTATTGCGTCACCCGAGGCTTCAAAGTATGTATATCTTACTAAGCAAAGAAAACTTACTACCTCGTTTAAATACTGACCTTTTACTCAGACGTTGTTGACGTGAAAAATAACTATCGGTAGTTTAGTTAGTTTATTTCCGCTTTTCTTTTCACTCTATTTTGGATTTGATTACACTCTTTCGTAGTTTGAGTCTCGAAAAGTTTTGTTTGTTTGTAAATTTTATAATAATATTCATTACATCTCTTATCAAATCGTAAACTAAAAGATGCAATCTATCACAAAACCTTCAATCTAGTTCACGCTATTTATTACAAAAGATAGGTAAACTTTTCAAATGACAGGTAATAACTGCAATCACAAAAATCGTGTCTCCGAAACGCTCTCCTGCCTAACTACCACCCTCACAGATTACACTCTCGATCAAATCAAATTGTCTCAGTCTGCTTCACTCGGGACTCGAATGTGCAACCGTAGGGGAGGATATTGTTTAGACAAATGCCCTAAGGGTGATTCGAAGAGGTTGATATGCAATTTGTTACTCACCATCACTTTAATATCAAAAATTTTGCTAAACCAGCAAATTTTTAGATTACCTTTAGATTGAAGACAAGTTTGTGATATACATCGTCACAGACAGCACGAACTACCTTCCATAATAAACGCATTTCTGAGCATATTTTAGATGCCTCTGATTATAATTATCAAACCATTGTTTGCCTAAGGGTTGTTTCGAGAGAAACTATTTCATCTGAATCACGACAGTTAACAATACCATTTAATTTGAATTTGACGCGTCCCTTGGATATGCGTCCGTACAATGGGAATGTGACAAAGCCATGATTCTAATAAATCACATGCGCCCTTAGCTTTCAGATTGAGATCTCCGTTCTCAAAACACTAGGAGAGGGTCCGCAGTCCGCAATACACTTACGCGCGTCGCTCCGAAGAGGAATTCTCTTATCCGATCCCTTTTATGCGAATCTGCCCTTTGTATCCGATTACAGAAGTTTTGGGATGGTAAGTAGTAAAATGTGTTACGATTTTTATCGATCTCTAACGCAACTGAGTAAATCCTTTTTCTGAGATTCTCAGTAAGAATAAAACTTTCTCGTCTGAGAAAGGAGACGAAACTACCCCAGTTAGTAATCGCTACAATAAATACTTAGGAAATTCAAAATAAAATAAGTTCAACTAGGAAGACTAGATGAAATTCGACTTTATGATGTAAAATACATTAATTAAAATATAGGACTTAAAAAGGACGTGAGATATTCTCTAGTTAAAAAATCGCTAGCAGTTAGAAAGATACGATCAAAATAATTATAATATGAACCAAACACGGACGGACGTAAAGGAGGACTGTATCAGATTACAACTTTAAAACTTAGTGAAAACTTTAAACAAATTGCCTCCGCCTGTACACTGATAACATTGATACTCGTATATAAATGTATTTGATTGTACGTGAATTAGAAATATGAATAGCTGCTAACTTCAAAGTTTATCACTGTATAGATATATATAAACATAAATAAAGGAATATAAAACCCAGACACGCGACTAATACCAGTTTTTATAAAAAGGATGAAAAATCTCGAGGACCCCTGAAAGAAATAAAAATTCTAAGTTCTAAAGTCACTTAAGCTGAGTTGAGGTAAACTTATGGAAACATTCAATCCCAAAGGCTAAGTAAAAAATCCAATACTCGAGCCAACCGCCACTTGAAGCCTGCCAACGATTAACGAAGACGTAGAAAACTCTTCATAAAAATTAAATCAACATTCATTTCACAGAACCTTTTGTGTTGGCCGCACTACAAGCGATATGCGACAAGCAATATTGCAATATTCAGCAGTAAATAGAGTTTTGAAGTTAGAGCCACCAATTCTATTTGATAAACCCATTTCTTTTCTAGGTTTACCACTAATCCCACTGACTATCCATATTTATAAGGAAGGAGCAACGTATAGCAGCCATTTATAGGCAGAACCCAAAAACATATTTTGTGCCTAAATGAAGCAAACAACTCTTCAACTTGACACCTACATTATCTCTTTCCATTTTTAGATGACATGATTTTACTACTTAAATTTTTTTTAAACGAATGTAACCCGCAGTAGTATGATTCTTTTCAACATCTATACCAATGCGAAAAATCGCAATCGATCAGGTCTCTACCTAAGGTAGAAATTATGAAACATGAAAGAAAAAAATACAGAAAATCAAGTTTTACAGAAAAGCACGATTAAGAGCTCAGCCTCTTCGAATAAGTACCAAATCTTAATGTTTCAGTAATCTTTCAAACTGAAGGACTCGTATTAAAACTCTTTCGCGTGGATGCTTTCCAATGATATCGCTCGGCTCGTTTCCAATGCACGATTCTAATGCTTATTCCAGGCGGTCCAGCTAAAACACTCATCAAATTATATGATTATACTAGTGGACCCGTCCTCGCTTCGCTTCGAGGAACGTAGGCATACCGAAACGATAGTAAAATAAAGTAACCTAAGTTAATCCTTATTACATCAGCTGCCAGCCGTTCCAAAGATTAGCCGGAACAAACAGACAGTCAGACAAAATAAAAATAAAAAATGTTATTTTGGTACAATGCACTATGTAAATAACTGTTCATATTACAAACAGACATTCCAATTTTAAAATGACTTTCCTGTAATATCAATGGACAGTTATTTACGTAATCTTTCCAATTATTTTATGATATTTTTATTCTACTGATAATTATGTATGGCCAAAGGTGATCGGTTACCAACTAGTAGCTTATCTGCTGATTAGTGAATAAATAAATAAGAGTCGGTTAATGGAAACAAGTTCTAAGTTCAGTTTGTTGAACGTGACGTCAATTTGCCGGTCGCCTTCCCGCAAAAAGAGGAGAATTTGTCAAGTGAATAAATATAATGAAGGCTGCGACTTACCCATGTTTCCGAGCAGGCATTACAGAGCTTAATAACGTACTTACAATTTTCTCATGAGTCTCTATTAAGATAATGACTTCACTGTCAGTTGACGAGGGCGTTTATTTTTAGTGTTATTTTAGTCGCTGACTAAGCATCATTTGACGTAACTCGATGTGTACTGATATAAACTAATTAGATTCTGGTGATTACGCTTGTAAAGTTTTTAATCAAAGAAGACACGATAAATACTTATAACCAACCCCCTAAAAGCTCCTTTAAAATAAAAGCTTCAAATAAAACAATTTAGGAAATTGGAAATCTAATTCCAAACCAAATAAAATTAAAACAAAAATCGATTACCCAAGTGTTGTAATAACAATAAGAACGTGCGTGAGAGGTACAGTTTGCGAGCGGCATTATCGTGAACGTAACAAGACGATTGTACGCAACCCTCTTCCCTTTATCGCGCCTCCCTCATTCACCCTAAAAAGACATGAACAAATACGTTAAACAATCATGGCGTCGTCGCTATGATAAAGATTTAACCGTAGATTTGTGAATTGGCGCGATATAATCTGTTATAGCGATGTCGGTGTTATTTTGCAAATTGAGTTTCGCAGCTGTCTGCTTTTCGTATTAGAATTTGGTAAGCATATGGGAAATAAAGTATAGTAGGTAACTTACTAGGAATATTATTTCATTATTTCCTTTCATACGTAACAAATTCTTTTACATAACAAATTTTTACTAACTTAATCACTTAAGTTCATTTTGTTCAGCAACATCAAATAGTATAAAGGGAAGGGTACAAACTTATACCAAAATATACGAAACACATTTCCAACAAAAAAGCGTTTCATATGCATTACCGTTAACATAAGAGCCTCGTTTGGTTTTTTTATTGAAAACGCGCAGTGTGCGTCTCCTTGTCAAAAGAAATCGCTGAAGCAGTTTGTGCGCAGATAAACGTTTTTCCGAGTTCAAGTGTTGGAAATTTATTTTTTCTGCTATCTCTATGGGGTGAGTAGGGTTGCCACGCGACGTAGTTTATTCTGAATTTTCTTAACACGTAAAATTTGCTGTGTGTAGCAATTACAAAAGGATAGCTGATGTTTTAAATTCTTACTAGTAGGCGCACGAGGTCCTATTTATCAGTGAGAATAATTATCAGTCACAATAAAGTTTTAATCATCACTTTTGTAAAGTAAATACTAAATCCTCGGTTATATCCACCAGGGTGACCCACGGTAGAATTCTCCATACTTCCAGCACTTAAATGGTTTTTTTTCGACGATCCACAATAAAGAAGGCTCCGAAAATTGAAGATTTTGTACGAACTTTGTTTATGTTTCCAAAATAAGTTTTTCTGTTATAAAAATAAAAATTTTTTTTCTTTGCTTTATTCGGTAATTCAGCTACTTTCATTAAAAAAAAAGTCGTTAGAATTACTGGCAGGTACTATATACGAGTAAGTTGAGAGCGGTGGCTACCCTAGGAATTGTGAGATAATATGTCGTTACGGTGTGGTTTTGTTCCAGTAATGTTCATAGCAGTCGGTGGCGCCTAATGTTATTTACTTCGCTTCGCTTGTAAAAAAATGGGGAAAGCGGAGCAACGGGAGGCCCTATTTCTTTAACAGATACTTTATTGCATCGCCTTATTTTAATGGGATCGCTAGAATATATTGAGTTACTTTGCGATAGCGAATACTTAGGTAAATAGCTAAGAACCGTGTTTTATGTATAGCTACTGTATCCTCAGACCAAATAATACATATAATAGACTCAGTGTTCAAAACAAACAAGTGAGGTAATTTTTTTTTACGATCTAGAATAATTATGTCACCAAGCACGGTCTGCCGAGAAATGTACCGGGAAACGTTATCATTTGTTATTAACGTTATGTTTTTCCGTACTAAGCTTCTTGGACCCGAAGACTGCTTCTATATATTTTTAGTCTGTGACTATATCAATATATTATTATTATGATATGGTATGGTTTTTGTGACTAACGTAAAACAATGAAATTATTCGTTTTCTACGTATGGAAAACGGAACGACTTGCGTCCTACCCTTAAACGCGGCACACAATACAATACCTCGAGTGAACAAGAGCGGAAATACTCAACAACTTGATTCCTATTCACACTTTTGTGTTTTTCATTGGTAAGGGAGGGAGTACATTAGCTCTTATCACTTTTTTTATAGATAGGAAAACAAATGCATCATGTAATGTTAAGATCAGCTCATACACCGTTTAAAATATCAGACACGAGATGTTTAACCGCTGCGACTATGATAGTTAGCTTTTTCAAACGCATTTACCTACACCCAGATTGGTTTAATACTATCAGACATAAATTAAAAAGCGCAAAGAAAAACTAAGAAAATTTGGAAGGTAGTCTAACGCAAGCGAATCTGCGGACAAAAGCTAAGTAACAAGAAATCAGAAAGTAATTAGTGAAGTACAATTTATCGCGTTCAAAAATCAGGTAAACTAACCGCTTGGCGCTTGACAGCCGTACACAGCGCTCAAGTGAACAAGGGCGGAAGTGCTCAAGAACCTGTTTCCCGAATAGACTTTTGTGTTTGCGTTCGTGGGAGCCCACATTGGGCCTCGACTGACGGTGATCTCCCGGCTTTACCCGGCTTTGCTGTAAACTATGTTGGCGAATTGCAATCACGCGGGATTAGTGATATGCCGCCGAGGTTTTTGTATTGACACCGAAGTGAACACACAAATAAGGTGTTCTGCCGCTGACGTTTAAATCAGAGTTTATACAGGAACAGTTAATTTTGATTTAAATTCTCACGTAAAAGTTAATAGACTATCACTTTAGGTTCTTTCACAGAGAATATTACATTTCTCTGCTTCTCTTTATTATCCTACTAATATTATAAATGTGAAAGTTTGTAAAGATGTTTGGATGTTTGGATGTTTGTCCCTCCTTCACGGTCTAACCGTTGAACGGATTAAGCTGAAACTTGGTACACAGATAGGTTGCATCCAGGAATAGGACATAGGATACATTTTATCCTGATTATAGGTTCCCTTGGGATAAAATCAATATTTTGTTCATCGACTTTTCCGCGGGCGGAGCCGCGGGCATCGTCTAGTATTACATATATCTGCTTCTCTTTGCTTATCATTAATAATGTATTAATACCACGTAAAAATCTCACGCAATTTTACAACATCGCGCGAGAGGATAATACAATAGTTTTGTCAAATATATAAGAATATTCTTTTGATTGAGTGACTTATATCCGCAATATTAAAACAGTTTCGTGCTTCATTGACTGACAGTCGGCGCACCAACTAAACCGCTCAAGATTGAAACATGAATTTGGAAGACCTTTTGGCTTAAAGTAAATTAAACCCGTACCTACGGAATTTGACCAGTTTTGAATCTCGCCCAACTATTAGTATGAATTTACTAAGGTTTTGTTATAGGTAGGTACATGGGCGAATAAGTAGTCAAAATATTTTGGAGTATGATTTTCTTTATACATCTTAAACCAAACTTCTGTGATAACCTGTTGAAGTGCAGAAACGATTTCAAATCGTTGGAAATTGTATTTATACTTTAAACTAACCACGTCAAATTCTGGTATATCACTGAATATCCTGGTACTAGTACTACAAGTAGAACCTGGTACTTTCTACTTCATATGTATGACTCTAGCTTTCGTGATAACTGTAGTAGTAGCAACAGTTCGGTCGATATTGTCAAGACATCGTAATGAATAGTAAGGACGTTGACAATTCGCAGTAGGTTCGATATCGCCTTAATTCAACGTTCGAACAGGTGTACAAACACCCTAAGCAACTGAACGAGCTTGTTCAATTAACCTGGTTTCTGGAGTCTAACTTAGATTGCCTTTTAGAGCCTGTAGTACGGAGCGCAAGCCGATCGTAAGTGATCGACTGACTACAGCTACGAGAAGTGATCGTTACTAACAAACATTCCGTGAACACTTCAATATAATTATGTTATCCTTATATCAGAAACCTGTGAAATATTAGTGGGTATTATTAATACTCTAAGCTTATTTGAGTATAGTTGCGATTAAAGAGCTACAAAGTCAATCAAATAGTTTACAATCCCTATAGCTGAGTGACCAACGCATTTGATTGCAGTTCAAAAGATCTCGGTTTCGAGTCTCAGGGAATCCGTACGAAGATTAAAGTATTAAAATACTGTAAATTGTACATCCATTTCAACCATGTTTGCTACATCCTGAATCCAAATCCCCCAGAGACAATTAGTACGGCTGTGACAAGTACAGCACAGTATCGCAACGTAACCGAGGTCGCGAGATACGGTACCGCTCGTCCTACGGAGGGACTCGTAAACATGTCTGCCCTGTCCTATAAATTGTGCGCACACCAAGCTTTCTCTTATTCGAAGCGAATCTTCTAACTTACAGATTTTACGCTACAAACTAAAATAGGTAAGGGAAGTTATAGGTAGGATCCGGGAGGAAGGTTTGGTGTCCTATTACTTGTAGCAAACATTGTTAAGAACGCCTAACAATAAATTAAATTTTAGTTGAGCTATAACTTACGTTAAACTGAAGCTGCTTCTTATTTGAAATTAGGTATTTACCTTTCTTGTGCTTAGTAATACGTGTGCTAAAAAACCTACGCATCCTAGCGCTTCACATTATTCATCAGACAAACATATAAATGTCCATATAATCCCAGAGGATCGTACAATCGGAATGAAATCCAACCTAAGTCCTTTCCCTACATTAGAACTACCCGTTTGCCAAATTTCATTGCATCGATCCAGTAGTAAAGGTAAGACAGACAGAGAGATAAACAGAGTTACTTTCACATTTACAATGATTAAGTATCAATGTATCATCGCAACTCATAACTGTCCCACTGCTGGGCTCGGGTCTCCTCTCACAGTGTGAAGGCTACAGACCATAGTTTACTACACTGGCCTGGTACGAATTCACAGTCTTCATATAACTTTGAAAGCTTAATGGAGAACTATCAGGTTTCCTCACGGTGTTTTCCTTCACCGTAGCAACGCATACAACGTTTTGAATTATAGGTGAGTGCCGTGGAATTTGAACCCAAGAACTCCCGTTCGAAAGACCAATGTTCAAGCCACTAGGCTATTACTGCTCAATGCTCAATCTATACCTGGCTTTAAAAGAGAATTTATTATTTCTTATGGATAGAGTTAGATTACGTTATCTGTAAGTGCGAAAAGGCAAGGTAAACCTGTAAGCCCTAAGCCTTACGAGTTAAAGGACAAAAATCCCTTTACTGGCATTATAAATTTCACTCGGGAGCAAGGGTATGTAAGGCAGGGAAGGGACTTGTAAAACTGTCTCCCCTGTCTTATAAATTGTGCCCACTAGCACGACTTTTCTTATTAAATAAACCTTACAATGTTCTTAATCTTCATTGAAAATTGACCATTCTCGGTTTATATCGTGCGACGAAAATACGCAAAAGTATTTGCATACAACGAAAAATATTTCGATATTGAATATAACTATTATTCAGTTTGTAACTAGTTGAATTGGAGCATAAACCAAAAATATATGTAAAAAAAGTTATTATATTTTGTCTTCGATTTCACGACATAAGAATGTGTGTTATTGTCCCTTGACTTTTGAGTAATAATACTTACGGCTTTGCTAACATTCACAATGTTGAGAAGCAACGATTGCAACACATTTAGTGACATTAGGGCTCCTTTAACGACGTCGTACGAATATAAAAACATGACGCTGTTTTGTTAATTACACGTGCTATACAAAGACGTCAATTGACGTAACACATCTATTGTATTCGAAGACTTTTGAAGTTTTTCACCACTACCCTCAATTCCTTCAATTCCTTGTGGATTTTTCCCAACTGTTACCAAGCTCCCAACAATAGGATCGATCACAATAGCGGTACACAAGATTAACCCGCATTGTCCGCGCACTGGGACGTTTACCCCATTCTAATAATTTAATGTTATTGTGTGAGATTGGATCAATTGGGTCAACTTGTATTATTTATTGCCTGTCGCAAATTATTATTGATCTATGATAGTTTTATAAATTACGAGTTCAAAGGGTTGAAAACAGCTTTGCAGCTCGCAAGTAAAAATCATAATTTCAATACTTTTTATCTAATGTGTTAGTCATTTAAAAATGTACTTTATCCGGTAATGTAAACGTATAGTTAAGCTTATTGATATCTTTTGTTATTGATCTGAGACAAAATTACATAACATTTATGTAACTTTAACAATAAAAAAACGCATTCCTGTGATTAGCAACATTGACTGCACCGTACCATTCTTACTGAGACGTAACCAACAAAGAGATCGATACACATTAGTTGGTATTGTTCGCGAACTGGCGCATTTACCCGCTCCCGACAATTTCACGTTTAAAATTCGTGCTAATGCCGGGGACGCAAATTAGGTCATTTACCAGTTACGACAAATGGTTTTAGGCTTTCATAGTAACATTTAGGTTTTATTTGCTGCTATCAAAATAAATGTCAGCCCGCCGACTGTGCGATACAATACAATACATTTACAAAACGTACGTGTTCTATTGTATAATTGTAATGAGTTTAGTTTAATAATTAAATCAGAGAATACTCGCAATAATATTTCGGAATTTGTCCTGAGAAATAAAACATTATTTTAAAGACAGAAAAGTGTCAAGTTACTAGAATAAAGTTCCTTTGTTGTCATACGACATTTATATAAAGGTACAGTGACTAACATAACTGGGTTTGAGAGTATATGATTAAAATAAAAAAGCGATATGTGGAAAAAATACTGAACTCGTACTTAATAAACCCCTTTACCCTCTAAAGCACGGAAGGGCTCAAGATGTTTTGACAACAACGATCACCAACTTAATATCCACTTTCCTACCGCTCCTATATTCTTACAATAAAATAAAATCTTCTCTTCAAATGAATAAAATTTATTCAGTAAGTTACATAAATTCAAATACATGGTAACATTCGTACCAGTTCCTTGAATCGTGTTGAACGTCGGCGTGTTTCTCTTATCCAGAGCACACGTTATTTACCCATATTATTTACACTCCGCAATGATATGAGTTTAAAATAACAGCAATGTTGACTATAACGTGAATGTTGACAGTTGAAACACGCGGCCGCCGCTCAGTAAAGCTATTCAAACCAAAATTATACCATTAGGCCTAATTCCAGTGAAATTCACTAAATATTTACTTACACAAAATTATGGTAATAAAACAATCTAAGCCCACGGCAATAAAATAATGAGGTAGGAACAAAACCATTATTTAAATTTTTATTCTTAGCAGAAAGTTCTGTTTAACAATTTTTGGAGTAACATTATCTTTTCAACATACCTTAAATATTTTTTGTAAACTAGAAGATGAGGTGAAGTTCGTATCGCCTACGGATATACACTGCTTACACGGAGAAATGAAGTAGCATTTTTTATATTTTTTCGGATTTCTTTTACACTTTCTCACCTTTTGAAATCAAAATTAACTAAATCGGTACAGATGTTTTCAATGGGCAGCGGTGATCACTTAACATCAGGTGACCCGTCTGCTCGCCTGCCTGCTATAAGGCATAAAAAAAGAAGATATCTGACGATAGATAGACTGATAGCTGATGCGCATACAAGTTACCTATCGGCAATTGATAACACTTGCCCATAGACTTAAGTTATAATCAAAGGCATTTAGATTAGACAACCTGTCATGAAGTAATGAGTGATAAAGATTATAGTTTCTAGTGAAGTGAATTTGTCTGATGAATTGAAATATCTTTTATCGATCTCGGCTTCTCAAATAACCAGAAATTAATGCATACAACTTACACCAATATACTTGCGTCGTTGCTTGCCGCAGCCAATTACAACTGATTAATACGAGCCACAGGGTTATGAGGTTGTCAATTGGCGATGGCTTCACAAGGCGTGCGTTATCTGTGCACGGGGGTTCCCTTCAAACCTCCAGGGCTCCACGGATCGGCCCTACGCTCATTAGTCACATGCCACTTACCCTGAGTGCCATACTTTAATTAGGGAGCGAAGAATAATTTGCTCCGGGAACTTTCCCTTTTAAAGGCGCGATACTGTGTTATGAGTAGCAAGATCTTTTTGCCGCCCTAGGAAATAAAACTGCTTGTTTTATAATAACTTTAAGGTTACGATAACTAGTATAAGATGTCGATGAGATGATGTTCAGATTGAATAGTCATCAAAACTAGTCCGTTCAAGTACCTTAAAAGCTGAAAAGAAATAAAACTAAAAGTCATTGATAAGAATACCATGTTCATTATAATGCTGATACATTATTTACCTAGAAGCTATTTCGAATAATTTTCTACAAATAAAAATCTTTAACAAACATTTTGTATGCAAGGTAAATACTTTTACTATAACACTAGTTAATTTTGTGAATACAATTACAAAAAAATTAAGTTCGCAATTGTAACCAGAGAATATCACGGAATATTAACTGGCAGGCCATTGGAATTTTAAATCCAAATGTATTTCGTTTACACGCGTGAACTCAATTCCGCGTATAAGTATGGTACATTTTGACGTTGTTGTATTAATAACACTACTCTGGGTATGAAGGTAGTGTGATACAAGACATTATAACTATATGATTTCCACTATTTATGAACTTTGATGTTAACAAAATACCTGCAGTATTTTTTGGAATTTTGATTTTTGAAACTCTAGACCATCTAATACGTTAAGCTCAGGCATTGATAACAGTCATTCGTATTTCTAGGTTAAAGGAGAGGGTTCATAATTGTATATCTTTCCGCCCTACAATGTGTACACAATGTTATAATTGTTTATTGTTATAATGTATGTGTGATTGATTGATCTACGTATTTCTCAATCAGAAATTATTGATTCGGAAACATTGGTTGTCGTTTCTTAAAAAAAGGAAAAGTGCAAAAAGTTTACATGTCACACAAATATCTATGTTTTACATAATTACATAGTTGGTCACATTTCAATTACAGAGCAAGTTTTCTAGTTTAAATGAAAAGCTCTTTAACAAAATTGACTTAATCCACTAGGATAACTTTCTATAATTGGCTATTAATTACAATAAGTGAGCGTGTGAACGTTTATATTAATTAACTTTTGACTTTCACATCTTGCATCCCTATGTCTGCGTCCCTAACAAACTCCTAGGGACTCTCCTCGTTAATGTAGACTATTTGTCTTCGAGTGCTCTAACCAAGTTAAGTTTGCAGCTTGCTAAACCCATTGCTTCGCCAAATTGATCTTTATTAGTATTGATATACGGATCAATACTAAAACTACAGCGTGAGGCTATCTTGGCCACATGTGTTGCTAATCTGTTTTCTCTCGGAGCGCTATATGTTAAAGATGTAAGTGGATATAGGTGATGTATGATAACATTTATAAGACTAAATAACAAGTATCTTTAAAGTCTGGCCCAATTTTCGGTTTATAAAATTCTTTATATCGGCTCGCTAGCTACAATCCTCATTTTAAAATAAACAAAATGCATCGTTAAACATTGAAATCGTACCGTTGGAGAGCCAGAGAAGCTAGCCTCGAACATGCCCTCTTTTCTAAAGTCTTCGTCAAGTCTTTTTTCTAAACTGTTTAAGAGTAAATAAAAAATATAAACAAACATGAGAGGTATTCGAAAACAAACAAAAACATAGTTTTCCCTAGGTTTAAGAAAAAAACATTTAGTTATATGCAAAATATAGGAACATCCTAATGTAGTATACTAAACGAACTTGCTCCTACTCCTAAAGCATACGCAGATTTGAAACACAATAAGTACGCAGAAACGACAACCAATTCTCCCAACAATCGTCTCTAAGTTATTTTGTCATGAAATCAGACAAATATCCTATTACAACTCAATATCCATATCCACAAACAATTTAATGACATTCTAAACACATCATCCGATCCCATAACTTCCCATGGCTGCCAACATAACATCATTACAACCGAGCTCATTTGCATCCCAGAAAAATATCCGTGGACTCGTAGAATTCCGCATCCCGGGCACGTTTACCCCATCGCCGAATTATTGGGAGTACAGGAGAAAACAAAGCGAGCCTCTTCCGATATTGTTTTGTTTTTATCTGGTTCAAAGTTAATTCTTATTCCTTTTAGATGAAAACCGAAATGTTTTGTGAACCAAATGGTAGAAAAACTCATTTCCTTTCGTCAAATGCTCGTAATTTAAATATTAACTTTTTTAGAATTTACGACATAATGTCCTTTCGTATTTAGTAATTATGCAAAAATATTTGGTACTCTCAAGATTATTGAAGCAATTGTATTTTAGATAAAAAGTAGCCACAAAAATACCTAGGTACTCAAATGACTTTATTTTTTTCTTTCACACAGTAGCCTACATTGCATTACTTCAACCGGTTCTTATTATTTAATAATTGCATGTTCATTTATCTGGATCTTAATTTGATTAAGAAATATTTCTATTATCCGGGCGTCCGTGATTCCGGACACGCGCGAGGCTATTCTCAGCTCATGGACGGAATACATTGTTATCCTATTTATTTTATATCCAACAGACCTACCAATTTATGTAATGAATAGTTTTTATTCGATCTGGCACTATTTATACAGTATTTAGCGTTAAAACCAGTAACACTTTATAGAAAAAACTAATTCTGTTATTTCATTATTCAACAAAATATAGCCCTGTTGAAATTTCGCAACAACGAGTAAACTTGCAGAAAATTCAAATTCCTAATTGAATTTTGAATTCAATTTTTTACTGCCAATTTCCAAACAGAACTCCGATTTTAATTAAAAACAAAACACAGAATTCTCCAGAGCACAGATAACATAGGTACGCGTTCATCGGAAAGTAAATATTAAAAAAACAACAATCGTCCATTGGGAGAGTCGATAAAAAACAAAAATAAAAATGGCGGATTTTTCGCGCGCATTTTTCAAACAATAGAATGTATTGTCAACTAGAGCAAAAGTTTGCATAAAAGTATCGAAGTAAAATGAATAGAGGACTCGAATAGGCCGTTCTTGATTGTTATTTATTCAATATGGAAGCAGCGCCAGCAATTTACTAAGTTCACAGTTCCTGTGCGTGGCCATCGGATTCCCTCAATCAAATCAAATTCTAAATTTACTCAAATACTCTCTCTCTCTCTATTTTCTATACCTACGAATTCACCATGTTGGTTTGGACACACTATAATTTCACTAACTTCAAGCCACGTGAAATAAATTTATAAAAATTGTTTTCGACTTTACTGTTGTAACTTTTATAAAAGTTTATATTTATACTGAAAATAAAGACTATGTGAACCCAAAATACTGATTTTATACATCGTAATAATTCAATTCCATGTGTTTGGTTCGATGAGATTTCACGCACAATAAACAGACGTATGTTTATAAATTTGTATAATGAAAATAGACTATAGAAAAGAGTTTTTTAACTTCGTTATTACCTATGTCTATATTAATACCAAAAAGGTGACCGAAGAAAAATACGACCCATAGAAAAGTGATAACTGTCCCGAAATGTATAAACGATGTACATACTAATAAATTCGTGTAGATTTAATGTACAATCGCATGGATTGGTCGGCCGCGGGGATTTCAGTAATAAGTTATTACGACGGTACCGTCAGCAAAAAATGGCTTTTGATTTTTTACTTACCGGGGACCAAAATTAACGGAAGCCTAATTGTTTTTAATTTATAGTACGGTTTGAAGTTTAATATTGTATTATGTGTTGATATACATATTTTTATTATCTGCAGTTATTTAGAATTAAAATTTACATAGAGAAATGTAAAAAGCTTGACGTGTCCTATGTAGTATGGGTAATAAATAATATGTTTATTTTAGAAAACAAAACACACACTTACATACAGCTTTTACTAGACAAGCAATCACACAAACGTCAAGAAAACTGTTAACCAGAGGTATCAAACAAGTTTATATTCTATTATTTGACAAGATGAGTTAAGGTTGAATTTCGACGACAAATGGTGCGCTAGTACGTGTCTTAAATACCACCCACAACGGCACAATGCAGTATTGGAATAAATATTTAAGCTTAAGTCAACAGAAATAGATTTTTTCTAAACGACTTTTTTCTGCCGTCCCTCCCCCACTCACCTACGGAAATTGTAAAGTAAAATCGGGTAGTCATTTCACAAATTGCATTTGACCGCGCGGGCGATATTAAATTTATGAATATTTGCGCTCATGTCGAAAATTCACGATGATTCTAATGTGCCGCTATTGCCAATCTACTGCGGAATAAAACATCTGCGAGGGTGAGTTCAGTCGAGGCGCTGCGGGTACGACGGCGACGAATGAACACAATTGGGTGTTTGACATTCTGTTACATGAATCTTGTAAGAGAAATATTAGGAAAATTGCTGTACGAGTACAGTATAGGGTGAATTCGTGTGCCTGAGGGCTCCATAATCTGCTTTTTACTCTTAAAAACATTTACTTATTTCTATTTATTTATACATGTATGTATTCTTACAATAACTGAGTGTAATCTGTACGTTATTTTTTAAGTAGATTTGATTATTTTATAATTGTAAGGAGTTCTTAGATCACATTATTATAAACCAGCAATACTCTAGAGGCCACTAAGAAATTGGTTGCGCGCCAATCAAACTGATTGATTTAAAATTTCGAAATTAACGTTCCATTTTATTACGTTCGGTTTTCTCGTTGTTTATTCGCTTTATAAGATTTCTTTACATACCTACTGCGAACGAAGCGAAAAGTCAATTTAATTATACTTTTATTATACTTTAGATTATTATAAGAAATATTTTATCTCATTTAATTGCAAAATATTTTATGTTTCTGGTGATGAAGTTAACTTTAACCTACTTTGCGTTTCAATATTGTTAATGTAACGAGTACCTACGTGATACATATTAAAAACAAATAATAATTATATCTTATTATCGTATCAGATAAAACAACTTTATCTGAAAATATTAAAATTCTTCAAGTCTTACTACAATATATTTTTTTATTTGATTCGAATTTTAGCCTCGATCACTTAGATACAAGTTAATACTAGTCCAAGTTTATTAGAAAATGTTGTAGCAGGTACCGGGTGTTGGGTGCCTGGTACCGGGCGCGCCGTAGTGACCGGATTCCGCGATTAAAATACCGTCCGAGCAATTTAATTAAGTCCCCGGAATGCAGTCCAGAGGCACTTCCCCCTAAATACTAAACGCTGAAATAATGTTATGAAATATAAAAATACGAGTGAAATATGGAATAACAACATTTATAAAATTTATTGTTTTTAGTTACGCTTTTGTGTGTACGGTATGCACATTTCTCGGTCTAAAACTAAATCTCACGTGGAATATGGTATCAACAATATTGAGGGCTGAATTTCAATGCAGCTGTTATTAAATTCCGATTTCACGTGTCGTAACTATCACTTTCAGGGACGCCGCTAGATACATTGCTGCGTCAATAATGAACTATAGAAAATATTTTACAAAAAAATGTCGATGGACCGTTCACGCACGATTTGTACCGCGATCTCGATATGACATATTTTAATTACCAGTAGCTTTTTAAAGCTGGGACATAAGGCGCTTGTTCCATTGGTGGCGAGATTCACAAGCGATTTTTTTTTCGACGAAGAACTGTTTATGTATCCTGTGTAAGTGTTCCCGTTTGCATTAAATGTGGGTGTCGATAAGTTAAAAGCAAAATAAACTGCAGGCTGTTCCATTTAAGACTACAGAACCAATTATTATTTTACATGTTTCTATAAGACAGCTTCAACGCTCGGTTAATAACACACATAGGTATTCCTATTTCACAATCAGGGTCATACTAATAGGTTGCATAATATGATCCACAGTGATATTAACTCGTTTGCCAGTCGGCTATGAAACGACAGCATGAAAGGCTTGATATAACCGTCGCGGACGGTCTACGGAGCTTTCAAAACATTTCTTTCTTTCGCCAAATTGAATATCTGCAGATGGCAACACATGCCCTCTATCACATCGGACTATGTTCGGAGTTACAGACTCTTTGGACTTAGGAACACTTTTTAAATATTTATTTTTAACGATATAATATTCTGCACTTTTTTTGAATGGAACTACGAGTATGTCAATGTTTAATGACTGAAAATAGGTTTCAAAAAGGTTTAAACAAAAGCAATAAAGAATTATTCCGTGAAGTATATAGGAACTCGCAGTGTAAGTTACTATATCAAACAGAATTTTATTATTGAAAACCCTCTAAATATCCATAAAGAATGTAAATGTATGACAGAAAAGAAATTACAGTAACGAGTTACCATGCCGTTAGTGCCAAAGAGACGCATTTCGCCAACGCAATAATACTCCGGCGGGGGTGCCAACTTCTTCGGCCGTTCATCTTGTTAAGCGATTTCAAATTACATGCACCGCTAAGTAAGTTTGGGGAGATTTTCATATTTTATGTGCAATCCCATGGTGATAATTGAAATTTATGCCAGCAGCGATTATCGACCTTAAAGTCGGGCAGAGCTATACGGTATTTATTTACATAAATAAAACATGAGGTCTCAACTTTTTTGAATTTCAGAATGCTATCCTGAATCAATATTGTCCAATTGCAATCACACTATGTCCTGCAATTGAACGTTAATTAATTGTTTCCTAATGAATTTCCTGCGCTCGTCATACACTGATTTAATTAATTAATATTAGATTGTAACATTCACTCTCGTTAGAATAGCTCTATCTATGCGTACACAATGTGATTCATTATAATTTTAACAAGAAATATTTGAAATCAATCAAGAGATTGACAATATCAGTTAAAAAAAAATTCTATATTTATTAAAAGCTTTTATAATTAGCACATATTATGAACAAAAGAATATGTATTTTAATATATATTAAAATAAACGATTAAATACGATTTTTTTACTAAGCCTCTTGAACGGAGATTTTCTTTCATAGCCTCCGTAACCATCGATTGAATTTTGGAATCTGTGTATGACACACTTGGAGTTTCGGCTAAAGAGAACTGACACCAAATCTGAATTTGTGACTTTGTTGAAAGTGTGCCAAGCGCATAGTTCCCGTGGTCGGCGGTGCTGTGCCGGCGACACTGAAAAATCCCTAAAAGCTTTTAAGCCCCGTCACCGCGGTTTTCAACTGATCGGGACCGGTATAGACGGGCGGCTTGCTGAGCTTCACACTTATAATGTTTACAACAATTAACTCTCTCTATTTAATATACTCGTACATGTTAATTCGTGACAGATTTGTCGTCATACTACATTTTAAGTATAATGCAAGCACGTACTACTTTGAAATTAGAATAGTACATTTTATGTTTTTTAAATATAATTTAGAAAACAATGCGAACCCCACATTACTGTATAACATTATACACAGATACGTCACAATCACAATTTACATGTCAAACGGAAGGCCGTTGACAGACAGTTGACGTTGACATTGACAGGTATATTAAATGAGTCTATAGTCTGTTATTTGAAAAGTATGTTTCACTCGAATTTTGTACATACACAGAATGGAAAGTCTAGTGATTAAAATAGTGAAGAAACAAATCAACTGTTACGTACCCCGCTGAATTATATTTATAAAGATTTGTACAAAGAATTAATTACGCAATCCAATCCCCTTTAGTACTTACGTTTCAGTGTATTTTATTATTATGTAAGTATAATATTAAGCACATTCGCAGCGAGCAGTGTTAAAACATTTAAAATCCTTTCATTTTATCTGCACACGTTCTTTATTCCGCCTGGAGTCTATTCAACACGAAAAATAACAGCAGCATAATGTGGTTTACCCGAAAAAATAAAAAATAGGCGAAGTCTGGTACATTTACATTTTAAACTGTAATGAGTTTTACTATTTCTAAGCAGTTAAAAAATATTTACATTCGGTTAAAGTTCAAATTGAAACCTTTAACTGAAATTCGTTTTATTAATGTAAGGTACATTTACGAACATAAATATTGTGTTACTACTAAGGAACTAGAGATACTAGGTATGCTTAGACTTAGACTCTCTGCATATCTAGCGCAATGAAAACAAATCCCGTACATTGTGTAAATCTTGTTATTATCCGGCTGGAAATCATTTTAGAATTTCGCAATCTGTAAAGGCGAGGATACTAGTGACACAATGCGCTATTTCAGCCGTCCATAACCTTCGGGTTTCGCGCACGAAAATGTAGTTCCCAGCTCTTGTTAATAACTACGTACGACGTTTATTGAGTTTCATATTGTTGTTTTATCAATGATGTTATTATGTTTTGCATCTTTATATAAAAACAGAAAAAAATAATAACATTCACTTCTTCTTTGTTCTTATGTTAATGATTCCATAACAAAATCGCTTTTATGCATATATTACTAAAGTTACGAGTGTGTTGATTCATTGGTTTATTTATAAGTAATATGTATTTTGGTTAAAGATTACGTATAAAATATAACTCTATAGTCGAACCTTATCTTATACCAGGTGAATGGCATCGCTTGCAAGACAAAACTCGTCTCAGTAACATTTATTAAACGACTATTATAAACAATAGTGTTCAAACAAACACAGCTGGTAACAATAAATTGTGAACAGTTTTATATAAACAACTGGAACCTTGCTAACTATGAGGAAAATAAAGAATGAGTAATGATCCCTTTTTACGATACTCTTAGCGATAAGATAACAACGATTTCTTTTTGACCATCTTTGATTGATTACACTGATAACAGTTAATAATAATAAAGATATTTGTAGCCAAAACACTATTCATGTATTATTCAATTGGGCAGGAAATAACTGTATCTATTATTAGGTACATATTATGCAGGTTAAAAAATATGTATTGCTGTCTGAAATTAATATGTATATGTAACTCAAAATATTAAGTCTTTATGCTTATTGATTGTGATGATGATGATAACGCGATCCAGATAGTAACAAAATTTGTCATCGTTTAAATCGCAACGTTTATTACGCTCGTGTATAAAACCTATTTTTTCCAAACGACCTGCTTTGTTCCTGCCTTGTCTATCCATTCAGTTTTTGATACAAAAAAGCACCATCATGTAGGATCTCAATATGTCAGTGGATTCACTAGTACGTTAACTGCTATGCTTGACGTTGAAATTAAAATAAGTTGACGAATTAGGAAGGTACTGATTTAAATAACGGTGAAAAGTTGTTAATCATCATAGTTCTTCTGAAAATGTAGTAACGGATTAACGAAGGTAAAAGAGTAGCCTAAGTTAGGTACTCCTTACTACATCAGCCATCCGTCAGTGAAAGTCCCGTCAAAATCGGTTTAGCCGTTTCAGTAATTAGCCTGATCAAACAGTCAGACTGGACAGACGGACAAACAGATAACAATTAAAAAAAAATGTTATTTTGGTAATGTGTACCGTGTATACATTCGTATGCATTAAGTAAAAAGCGGCTATTTTAGTACTAAAAACAGACACTTAAATTTTATTTAGTTGTATAGATTCCCTACCTCTTTCTCCCGACGCGCCGTTCCACCCGATGACAGCTAACACGACAACTGTCAAAATTTTCAGCGCCATCTTGATCTGTCACTTTCACTGTCACACCATTACACTTACACTTCGCACTTGTTATTTAGTTAACACTTCACACTCAATACATGGCGGGTTACGAGGACCTGTGAACAAAAAAAAATTCAGTTAATAAGTACTCAAATATGTAATTATCCTTGCTCAATAAACACGTGATTTACTAGTTTTTTTCTTAGGCGGCAACGCGTCGGTGATTCTCTTAACATACCTACCTACATTTCTTACTAAACATTTGAAACTACTTAATGTAGTCTGATTTTATACATTGAAATTAAAACTAATTTTCAAGTTTGTCATGCATTATCAAAATTTTAACAATTTAAATTACTTCTATAGCTGCACCTTTAGTCACTATATAATTATGTAATATTTAAGAAAAATATAAACAGAAACATAAAACTGTTTCAGTCCATCAAACTAGCGTGATGGGCTGACCTTAACCTGATTCATTATTCTAAATATCTGGTGCTGTATGCCGCTAACAGATTCAGATAAAATCCTAGTTACAAACAAACATAAAGCGAAGCGAGCCAAACCGACGCGGTTCGCTTATAAATAGTGCATACAGACATACGTTCATACCTGTCTAAATATAAACATGCGTTCATACAGATTTTACTGAAATAGACGTTACTAACGACTGGACAGCTTCCGCTTATCGCGAACTCGAGCCCGCGGAGAATTCATACTTTAATTAACAAATTGCAACATACTTGAGAAAATTCGGTTTACAACACCAACATCACAGGGAATACGGAGGACTAAATTTAAGGATTGTCCTATTCTCTTAGCTGGCAATGCTTTAATGGTGTCTATGGATGTGTGACTGTGGACATTTAGCATTAGGGCTTGTCGCAATTTGTGTTTTGAAAAAAGAATATTTTTTTTCGAAGTACCTAAATAAAGGATGTTTTGTACTTCGCTGTTAGATATCTTAAAATATTTTATAATTTATCATATTTGTATTAGAGATTGATTTTTTATTGACTGTGCAAAACACCCTGCTCCAAAATCAAAATCGATCGAAAATTATCATTCAACTCGAGCATATCGAAAATAAGTCATTTAACTTCAACTAAAAACAAGCTTTTACGGTTAAAACGTATAATAGAAGCTGCCATTATTTCCAGAAAGCTATTATAATTATTGTCTACGATAATTTCCAACGGAGGAGCAAATTAAGTTATAATTTAGTTGCACATGGAAGAGAAAGTTTAAATGCTGACCTATTTTAAATTAATGAAAGAGCGGAATTTCTTTATGCACCTCGTTCGAGGAAGAATAACAGTAAGGTTTCCTCATATTATGTTACTTTCCATTATGTATCTACTACGAGTATCTACTATATTTATAGACGTATTTCCGTTATCATTGCATTGTCAAGGAAGTACAGAACTTCATATTGAGAATGATAAGAAATGGAATTTAAAATCTAAACCTAGAAGGTTTCTGAAAGGTTTCCAATTCTTATATTTTTTTGTCCCGATGGCAATGCATGTTTATCATTTAAGCATGATGTGATACCAACTGCTACCAGGATTGGCTCCAGACGATTGAACTCCTCAACGGTTAACAGTAGGGACTTGAAATTTTGCACTTTTTAGTTCTTTTTCTTATTGAAAAGTAATAAAAGCTGGTTTAAAAAAAATCTTTTAATTTTAATTTCATATAAAAAAACGCATTTATCGATTACTTTGTATTAAAATTGTAACTTTAAAAAATTATTCGATAAATGGAACATAATTTAAATGTTGGATGCAGGAACGGTCGACCTTAACCACTGAACAGTACCTAAACGGTTCAATCGCTGACTTGGTCACCGAAGCGTTCCACATTAGTCCATTAACTCTGACGCATTGCTTGTTGATTGGACATCATCTAACTGATATCGACCCAATAGTTATTGATATTTCATTTAGCACATTATGAATGGTCGTGTATCTTATACCTATTTATATCGAATGTGAAAAACAACTCATAAAATTGGTACCCAGAGCTAGAGTGCTAAATCTTCTGATTATTTTTTCTGTCTGTTTTTTAGAATAAAGATTATAGGGACCAGCTATTATTATAAGTTTCATCTTAATCTCGTTCAGCAAACATATTATTATTGAAAGAGCGGTAGTAGAAACGAAATGTGACGAAAAATAAGTGGGCCAAAGCAACCCACGACTGCGTTTAATGGTTAAACAAAAACCCAATAAAATATTGGGAAGCCAATGTTATAATATTCATTTTAATATTCAGAGAAACGTGGATACCTCAATTCCGACAATTAATATAAATGTATGTTTACCACAAGCCAATATTATGTGGGTGTTTAAAACACATGTATAACTTTTGTCCATTTACACAATTTGTACTTTATCAGATTTTTGTCCAATGAGTACAAATTGACCATTATCAATTTTAAACTATAACAGTATATTTATGAATTCTTCGTATCTCAGCTCTCCGAATATTGCTTCGCATTCAATGAATTTCTATCATTTTGTTGAGTTAATTGGCCGGGTCTGTTTCAAAACAATGACAATGTTATTTTAGTTTAGCTCGTAGCGGTCACTGGCAGGAATGACTATGAATTTGTTATGAGCGATCGAAGTTATCGATATCTCGGAAGCCTCTTCGAGTGTTTAAAAAATGAAAAGCCATGATAACGTACGTGAAATTCCTATCGTCGTTAAATATTTGAACAGTTCCCGGCGAATGGTAGCGTGCAGCGAGCGACCTACATTGCTCTCTCATTGCGTTGAGACCTTCTGCAGTTTTGTTTTGTCGTCTTAGAATTTCTAGGTATTGTTGTAAGAATAATGCTTAGGCCTTTTAATAAGCCTTTTTGTGAAGTTGAAATACCATTTTTAGTTGTATAAAATTGCAGGACAGTAGCGCGTATAACATGTAGAATTGCTATTTCATGACATTGTTACGTAAAGTGTAAATCTATACTATAATAAAACAGTAAAATAAATTTGTCTGTACATTGAGTAAAATTTCACCACAAACTTGCACTCCTGCCAACGGATCCGTGGTGATCATTTTGGTTCATATTAAAATATCAATCGTTTCTCCGTAACTAAACGAGTAATTTGTTTTTTATATTAATCAATATAATACTTAAAGCTGTTTAACTATAAATTCAAGTTCTTGCTGATTCACAATTTTTAATGGTATGTAGAAAAAATTTGGAACAGGCTTACAGTTTTTAGGTCACAGTTTGAGAACTTCAAATTAATATAAACCAGCGATACTCTATTCTACTGAAAGTCAGTGCTACTCAAAGTCAAAACAAAACTTTTTGGAATATTATTAATGTTCTTCTCAACCTATCAATCTCAATTTCTTTCATTGAAAACAAAGAAAGCTTTAACTCGTACACAAACAATACAACGTCTGCCTGATTTTGTAATATTCACCATCTATTTCCCTCGAGCATTGTAATAAATATAAGAAAATGATTGTTAATACATTAACTCGCGGACATTGTGAGCGAGCCACCTCGCATTTTTTTATGAGCTTAGAATGTTTAAAATAACAGAAGGTCATAGAAACTGTTTTATGTGATTTAGAATTCGATAATTTCGATAAATACGAGTATGTAGGTAAAATACTGTAAGGGGTGAAAAACGTATCAGCCATTCTAACAAGGGAAATCTAATGCTGTTGCTTCAAGCAGGGTGCACTAGGAGTTAAGGACTACACCCAGACTATACTACTCTATAGTTTTAAAGATAAAACGAAATAAAACTTTTCGGCTGCATAGTTTCAGCAACAGACCAATCTTGCAGACCAAATAACTGTTAGCAACTTTGTACATAGTTGTCGAGTCCCGCTAACTTTACCATCTCTCGTTACAAGATCGGTTCGATTGAGTCGAACCTCCATGTTAGATATTGATATAACGTTTCATATCGTTACGATAAATTGAACCGTATTCCTGACGTACACAGGTCAAAAAACATGTTCAACGTTCAACTTAGTTTCTGTGAGGGAGTAACTAATTTAATTATTCTGAGAAGGATTCCAATCCAGCACTGCAACTTACATTAACTAAACGCTAATATTTATAATTAATTTTAATCTAACTTGTAAAAACTGTTTTAATGAAAATGGTTCTGCTCGGTATGCGGTTGAAATAGGACCATTATTAATTATGTCAAATAATAGACAGTAGTTTGGTACGCCTTTGACAGATGTCTTTGTCAACGTCAAGAGGGTATTGTTTGATCACCAAATTCATCAAACGAGTCTTTAATCTATTTTTCGACGATGAATTATGGTCAAATTTCGACCACAGACTCGGTCCTCTACTGTAGATAGTTATCATAATGAAACATTGGACTGAATTTCTAATTGCAGTCCTTAGCAAATAAATAATCAAAAGTGAAAATATAGGACGCAGCTGGTAAAAACGGCGTGATTAATGATTCTACGTTTTAATATTGCTCTGCAATCGTATCTGCGACAAATTTATTCGTGTTGATCGCTAATGAATGAGGACCTAAGAGGTGAGTCTGTGAGTCTCATCTGTAAGTATTACCTTGTACAACTAACTGCTCAGATTCCACATCCTAGCCTCATAAGGACTTTAAATCCCGTACCATATAAATAAATATACAATGAGGTTAGATTTTATAATTGCACATTTAATATATTACTAACAGTCAGTCAGTCTAAGTCAGAGAATTTATTCGTGGAGTGCAGTAGATACATCATTAAAGTTAGGAATTCTGTCGTGATTGTTTCAAACAAAAGACTACACTTATTCGATATCCCTGACTGACAGAACTATACTATTCCAAGTAACTATCTGTACAATATCAAAGTCCTACGTGTCTGCACTATTTTTTTTAAATAATAGGTTGATAGTTTAGCCCTGTATCTATAGTAGACAGGAAATCCTGTTGCAAATTTTAATACTTCTAATTCCGCTTAAGTTTTCAGTCACCGTTAGCTGGTAATTGAGTAGATTTATTTTTATTTCATTCTCACGATATAAATATCGTGTCTTTATAGTTCAAAAACTCTTGTAAGTTGTATAAAATTACACCAAAAGCATAAATTTAGAGGGTATTGTCGAAACAATTATCATTGTACACCCACAGAAAACAGACGCGGGAACTTCGTAAGCAATTTGTAAACCGCGGGTCTGGATTCACTCCTAAGAAACAATCGACTTCGAATTTAAAGCCGACTGAGCCGGCCCGGCGACGTTGCTTGTGCGCCCCGCTAGCCCCGGTCGCTCCGGCAGCCCCGGCAGCCCCGGTCCCGCTACCAAGTTATGTTTCTAAGCTGTCTCCCCTCATTGTCCATATTATCAGTCCGTTGCTATGAGTATGACGTAACCAATTATGAAAGTAATTTTTTCATTACGTCTCTAAATTTTCTTTGTTTCATCTTACAACAATTTATCTTTTTATCATACCTTGATTAACGTTTTATAGCAAAGGATGTTAAGTTAAGGAAAATTGATGCCAGCTATTCTTTCTGAGGATTAATGTACCGAATGTTTAGAAGAAATATTTTATCTAATATTTTTTCTTGTAATATGTTTTTTAGGATCGGTTTAGAGGTTGTTATATTAACATGTTTATATAAACTAATGAAAGTAATTGATCTTTCTAAATGGTCCTATATTATCCATTAATTTATAGATGGCTAATAACTTACACCACAACTTCTGTCCGTGGAGATGCTAAAGATCAGAAAACCTCAAAGGTTGTGCTAACTATTCCAACACTACAACGTTACACTCTTTCACGGCTGACCAAACAGGTAAAGAACTAAACTATCACAGGAATGTCATCAGGATTAAACTGGATAGAACTGAGCTCAGCGACCGCCAATAGAAGTGCTTTACACTATCGCCTCGTTCGTTATTCAGCTTGCTTCATCACCAATATAACGTTCATGCAAGCCATGTTCATTGACTATTTAGTGGTATAAAAATATCTCAAGAATCACTCATTGCATTATAGACCAAGAAGTGAAAGCACTGGCTCTCAATCCTTTAGTTGGAGAACTACGAACCGAAAACAGAAAATGCGGGGAAGTAATGGCTTTACGGATAGATCATTGATGATGAAGATTTTAAACTGGAAATTTTGAATATGAACCGTATGTGGAGTTCTTACATCAAGCGACTTACATCTCGATGAATAGTGTAGTGTGAACGCCTCGCGCGCACATCGCGAAACTAACGAGGAACAATCCTGCATTATTCAACGCGTACGTTTGTAAACAGAAACCTATCAGTAAACGACAGTTTCATTATGACATGATGCATGTTTACATGTTCGGTGTTCTGTGCCGAGCGATATTGGATTTTACTGCTTCGCGATAAGAGCTAACCGAGGGTCGCACTAGATTGGCTTCCCAGTTGAATCAACGCCAAAAATGATGAACTGGAAGCGAGATACGTGATATCACGTTAGAGCGATGCGAGAGAAGTTGCGGCTCGTGTTTTGGTTTCAACCATTTGGGAAACTGATATTGTTCGATTCATTTCTTTTAAAATGGTTTCCTCTTGTAGCCTCAACCCTATAATAGCCTACTAATGGGGCAATCATCTGTCCTATCTAAAGCATTCTCCACCACGTTGCTCCAGTATGGATTGATTGATTATGACCAAACCTGGTTACAGAAGTTTTTACCCGCTCGGCGGCTTGCGGCATGAATTAACAACTGTCTACAAACGAAAACGGACTTGTCAAAACACCCATCCTCTCAAATTCGTCGATCATTTAGGATCAAAGAAGGCCGCCTGTCTATGCACTTTTCTTCTTCATGTTGTGTGGGCTAACAATTATCTCTCAACTTTGTTAAATCAGACTGGATATCAGTAACGTTTAGACCTGCAGGAAATAATTGGCACAAAGATTTTTTGCGTAATCTTCTTGGATTTTAATAGGCCACTCAAATAATTAGTGTATAATTCGTCATATTTTTCTTTTATTTTATATTAAAGATTCCGGAATGGTGCGGTTTCTAAGTAGTTAAAAGGCACATCCACTAGCAAATACTTAAACGAAAATTTGAAATTTTCTTCGGTAATTATTCTAAAAACTTTTCTGGTGATAGAAGTCAGCTAAACGCAGTCAGTTCCGGCAGGTGGAATGATTGATGACGTTTAATTTGCGCGGTCCAGCGCCGGAGAAAGATCGATCGCATTACCGGTTCCTTCAATAATTTGTCATCTTATGTGTGATGAGCACTTGAGAAATACTTCAACTCACGCCTACTGCATGAAAACAGATCTGTCTTAATAATATAGGACCCCGAATCAAAAAAGCATAGCGACAGAGCAGTAACCAATAGGGTTACAATGAAACTTATTAAAGCCTTACTACGTGATTTTGTTTTATTTTTACTGAAATGCAGTAGAAACTAAGACCACAAATACGTGTATATAACTGCGATTTAAGTAACACTTCTCTAAAAGATAGTAGTGTTTTTACGGATTGTGATGGGTAAATAAGTTAAAAACATACATTTCGTTTTGTAGAGACATGAATAATTCTGGAAGATTGAATTCAACTCCCGTTAATTCATAAGGAGTTCCAATAGTCGTAATAATAAATAATAAATCAGACTATATTTCTATCACATAGCTATATGAGGCGACTGAATAGTTAACAAAAAAACTTAAGATGTTCTAACCAAATCGCATGTATATATATACTGACCTATATTTACATTCCAAGTAAACAAGATTACACGTAAATTGAACAGAAGCTTGTGTATATAGAGCTCGCTAATGTTTTACACAATATACATCCAAACGTATTTTCGTATTCTATTTTATTTATTTAAGTAATACAGCTTTGTTCTGTATCGCAGGTAAATAATAAGCTTTCAAAAGATAAAATTCGAACGTAGAATTTAAAACCACTTTATGAAAGATCTTTCGAAAATAGCAGTGTTTTACTGAAAACAATAGATGGCGAGAGGCAATGGAAAAGCCGTATCGCCTTTTAAAAGATTTAACAATTACAGAAACGCGACGACAATTAAATATCTTTCATCTAAAAGACAATCAAAATAAAAGTTTCAGCTGTTTTATTGAAAGAACTGTCATTGAATTTTGAAACCAGGGAAGTTTGAACTTTATTAATTCGCTATTGCCAAAGAATTTTCAGCTCTAACACGAGGGAGTTTGTATTATTTCGGCTCGTGGTATTCCTTTGTATAACTGTAAAATTTTTATTACCTTACGGCTTTTGGTAGCGTTGGCTTTAACGATTGGTGCAAGCCATGAACGGGCCCGTCGATATGTTGATAGAATATCAATTTGATTTTTCATATATTTGACGTATGAGTCAAAACAAAAGGGACACGTGGCACGTCAATTTATTTTCTTCGTTCAAAAATATTTGATTTAAAATTGTGTTACGGTTGAAAGGCTTTCAACAACGCCACTGGACTATAAAGAGTGGTGTGTGTGATACAAACGCCGCGCTAGATTTTATTCCCTGCAAGCGTCATAATGTCAATGTAAATTGAGAAACAAATACCAACAACAAGGTTTCTAATATCACTTTCATAAAGGTCTGAAGAATACTTTTAGCAAGCTAGATTTCAGTAGCATCTTTGTGCATCTCTCAATCTAATCTTTTGCAGAATGCGGAAATAGTCTTTATTGTTACCTCGTCCCGTAGCCGGTAACTGCGTTGGAGCCAAGTATAATATACTTTAGCTTCAGTGTGAGACGCTTAAAGCTCATGGTCATTGTTTGTAGGTGTGATCCTGTCCAGCAATATAAACAGCAGACCACATAGTTACGGAACCATTTGCTGCGACAGCAAACAACAACACTTTAGCATGTTGCTTTTTTCGGTTATAGTTTAACTGGCTGCTAGTCTTGATTAAATCCGTTATACAATCTCATCTAGGTAAAAGTTTTTAACATACGAAAGTAGTTTAATCCCTTTAGTTGGGTACTAAATGAAACCGAACGCAATATTGTTAAGTAGTGATAGAGTGTATTGGGTGGTATTGGTTTAGAACTCAACATCACACGCGGGTAGCGAAGCGCGCGGCTTAAAACGTGCAATACATTCATTTAAATTACGTCCATATTAGAAATTAAATTTACAAGTAGTAGCTTGTGCGAAAAAACACTGCATTTTTATGTAAGCGACAAAAGAGTAGACAAACCATCTAATGGTGAACTAATGGTCCAGGTGAATATTTATCTGTTATTAAGTGGGACCGAAACCTATAGGTCAAGCTATTCCATGGACTTCGGCAAACATAGCCTTTCCCATTGTTTTGAGTGCAGCAGTAGTAAGGGGGTTGCGGAGTCAACATTAATTAGCCGGTTACACCTCACACATTCACATTGCAAATGAATCCGCACACATGCATTCATTTGTATATCTTTAGATAGTATTATATAGCCCAGAAACTTACTCATACAACTTAATCTTACTCTGCTAAAGTTTAGCTTGTCTGGCTAGTGAAGTCAAAGTCAGTATTTGTTCCGTCTTAAGAATAGACAGTACTCTCAACGAAAATCTTAACTTTATCAATTTATATAACACTACATTAAACATTACAACTTTACAATAAAATCAGTTATTGAATTAGCAGTATAAATAACTAAGCAATCGATTAATAGTAGTTTATGTGAACTAATAGCGAACGGAAAAAAATAAGTTCTTTGTAGAACCATAAATTAAGAATCGTTAATAACTTGGACCAGGACATTGGAAGTAGAAAATGAGCTCGAAGTCCAGCCGCTGTCATTTAATATTTGTGTGCAGAGTGTTACAGAGTTGGCTTTTACAACGAGACCAAAACGAATAGTGGTTTGACGCTTTGTAGTTTCGAATCTCGAGAGACGAATGACAAATATCCATCATTATCTCTCCAGTTAAAAATTTTAAAAACGTGTTCCTAATAACACCTTAGTTCATGTCATGATGTTTGACCGATCAGCCAGTCTTTGGGGGTAACAACCAATTGGTGATCTTCTTAAAGTAGTGTAAATACTGAAGATTACTAACTGGACTATAAATATTTTTTGGCAGGACCTCCTCTAACAGTTTTTACTTTCACAGCTTCCCAACTAACCTATAAAACCTTTTTTAAATCTGTATCTCCTATTACCCTCATTACGGGTTGTTTACTTTCGATAGGTGTAAATAGGTTGATCCTTCATCGAGTCTGGTTACGCTACAGAGAGGCAGTACACTGGCCATCACAAACCGAATCCGTCTTCCAAAAACCAGAAGCATATACTCAGCAAAATTCAGACTGAAATTCTACAAAATTAGCAGAAAATGAGCACGAAATTCCCGACTGAATTTAAATTGTACCCTCGGAGTGCAATTTAGTGTTAGTTTTAAAACCGATCACCACCTAGGAACCGGCTAATGGTTCTAATTAGGGTTAATTAGGGTTTTTAGTGGAAGAGCAGTTTTACTGCGGGGCGCGATACGGTCAGTGGGCCGCGATAGGTAACTATTAGTTTTTGCGGCTGCTTTAATGAAGATATCGTTTACTACGGCTCTTTAGTTTGTCAGCCTAAATCTGTGGTTTAAATAACATTGCATTATTTATATTGGCAACTGCTCACAGATTTCATACGAGTCAATATTACGCAAGTTATCGTTTTGCCGTTTTCACATTTCAAACTGTAATTAAGGTATTGAATAAGAAACATAAATAAATTAAAATGTTTTATACATGACATATTGGATACGTGTAAATAAAATACAATCACCTATTATACCAAACGCTACTGCGTGCAAAGAAAACGAGATAAACTATAAAAACTTGAACCTAATCATAGAAACCCTCCTCTATGCTCTATACCTTACAAAAGCCGTTGCATACCTGACGATATCGTGTCGTGGTCGTGTCGTGGGCCACGTGTCGTCAGTGTTGAGTCGCAGGGTCAGTTGGAGCGGCTCCAAGCTCGCCGAGAGACCACGCTCGGCGGTTAGTTCGCTATTCACTCCACTCTATTTTAGGTACATTTACCTCATTCTATGGAATTTCCCGTTAATATTTTCCTAATACTATTTGTGTAGTGTAATAATTAGATTAATTTTAAAGAAGTTGAGAAATGGTTAAGCATTTTGATTGTATTGTATTGTTGATTAGTAAATCAAATATAAGTCTAATATTACCTTTCCTTTAATACTTTTATAATGTTATTTTTTTTAACTTTTTCACCTTACACGATTTGTTTTTTCATGCATTACTTACAAAGAGATCCTAATTCGATTTTCAATTTCTGTTTTTTCAAGTTTAATATTTGACAAAAGGTGGCAATAAATGAAAACCCATTAACTGAACTCATAAGATTCATCTTAACTAACTCACTCTGTTCATTTCATGTGACAATAGCATCTTTGTAGTTTTAAACTAAATACTCATTATTTATTCATCAATTGTTAAAGTACCTATTTACAAACAGAAAACTGTTTTTTTATCTATTTTTATAAGACACTCATTAGTTGCGAGTTGTCATCCAGTTCATTGGCTCTGATTGCTAGGGTTGCCAATTATTTATTCACTGTCGCGTAGATATAAACCATTTGCACGTCCTCTTATTGCTTTATTATACAATTCTTTTCTGGGAAGAATAAATCTATTTACATGTAAATCTGATTTTAGGTGATCGTATTAATTTTTTCTGAGCTTTATTGTTACTTGAATCGGAAACATAATCGTGTGTTCTTGCCGGGTGTAGAATCCGGTACCCCTAGGGGCCTAGTAACTAAGCAAGGGTTAAAATAATATTAGGTCAAGTATTATTCACAGCCCTATAATATCCGTCAGTACGTAATAATTTAACGATTAGTGTTGCCAGCGCGGAATGTTAGCGCATTGCCAGAATAGTCTGAAAAAAATAAACGTTTTGAAACAAGTGAACGCGGCAGGCGCGAGGCGGCGAGCGGCGGCAACAGAGATGTAACGTAACCCACATCTCGTGCATTTATTCATAGGAATTTGGACAGGTTTGTTCCGCTAGGGCCTCAATGTTCCATCTATATACTGTTGGTATGCCTACGGTCAATACCTATGATGTTATCAACACATTTTCGTTATTCCTTAGTATTTAGGAAAATGTAGGAAATATGAGAAGATGGTCTAGATATTCTCCTAAGAACTTAACATAACTAAAGACCTACATTAACTTAAAAACATTTTCATGTATGGCTCTTACTGTAAGAAGTTATCAAATCTTATGTACCTAGAGCCAAACATCGAAAGCTACGCGCTCTATTTCTACAACTCTAATATAACAGCCATATTGATGCTCATGGGTGACGAATTTATCAGAAATGACACGATTGATCATTTGTCGGCTATTTCCATAAAAATATTCAAATTCAAATTCAAATAAATTTATTGTGGACAAGTAGGTAGTATAATGGTGTTACAGGTACAGTGTTAGATCTCTATGTCCTGCCTCTTCAGGCGTACAATAGTTTTAAGATTACAATAGGTTTAATAATTATTATGAAATTAATGTCACTTTTAATACATTAGGTCAAACAAAATTAATTCGAACTAATAATTATAGCTAATAATACATTAAATTACATTACAATACATTAAATTGTGTTACATAATTAGGTATATTTCATTGCGTTATAATGTCAATTTTTATCACTGAGAAATTCATTAATGGAATAGTATGTTTTTTGTATTAAATAGTGCTTTAGATTCTTTTTAATTTTTAATAAAAGCCCCAAGTAGTTAGCACCAACGTTCCTCATTCTATATTACTGCCGTGACCTCCCCTGTCTGTTTATTTATTTTACGGCAAATATTTTTGTCTATACTCCTTTAATAACGTTTGAGCAGCCAGCCAATACCGACGTGTTGGTTATTTGTGCGAGTGTGAATCATTTTGTTCGCTATAATAATATCATTCACACATGGGGTGTGGACTGAAACAAGTTACTACTATTAAGTTTGTGATTTATTAAGGAAGATAGACTAGTAACTTAATATCCTGATATGGAGGTATACTATAGTATAGTAGTTATTGTCTATCGTCTTCGTGTTGTTATCCTGATATTAACAATACATCGCAGACGGGAAAAGCTTAATCTTACAGAGTGTACGTAAAGTATAACGAGCGTCCACCGGCATTACGTAACTTACTTCATGTAACAAGAGGTCTATAAAAGTTTGTTTTAAAAAAATATTTAGTTTCATTTGAAGTTCGATAACGGCAAATATTATTTTTTTTATTAAAAACGTATTGTTAAACATTTGTTTTATACGACGTTAAAAAATCGCTGAAGGATACTAGATTCAAAGCCACCATACGATGGTTATCATTACAATTCTGGGTGTTCAATACCAGGTAATATCTTATTCTTACTTGCACAGCTCTGTGTCATCTCTCATGTTAACACAACTAGATATTTAATGTGATCAATCACATAAAGTTCCTCCCAGCGCTCGTTAATGGTCTAATATTGTCACAGCGATGGCGGTGTTCGAGGACAGGATTCTTTAAATAATTAATTGGTGCGGTTTGGCGAACTTCTGAACAAACGGGGTCACCTCGCAGCTATTTTATAAATACTTGCCAACGAGCACACGACGCTTCCACGAAGACAGCGCGCCCGCGACGCGGGAGTCGGCTCCGCTATCGATAACAGTCGCACTACACTATCGATTGTGTCTGTCATACTTAATCGGACGGTCTGTAGGGCTCTATTGGAGAGGACAATCCAACAAATGAGCTATAAAATGATAAGTGATTGTTGTTTATGGACATCAGTAATGCGTCACCGAGACCTACGTATGGTAATAGCAAACGCTCCATGGGGAGTGAGGATACCTAAGTCTAAGTATCTAATTGAAATGTAATAACTTGCTTCAAATGTATGGAGTAGTAAACAGGTTACCAAATCTAAAGTTACATGATTCAGCTAATATCACCGATAAAGCCGAACGACCGAATAATGACAGGTTATCAACAATATTTTCAACTCTATCGATACATCGTTAAAACGATCGCAGCGTTACCACACTAATGACGCAATGCTATGAGCATTACGCTAGCTTCCAAGGACGTGTCAAGGCATTTGTCTCGGCTATTATCGAAAAAACTATAAATAAATAAAGGTCATGGAACTCACCATACAACAAAGTATATACACATGTTGTTGCGTACGACTACATTATTGTAACAAAAACGGTGCTTATTAAATTGATAAATAAGGAAGTATGAGTACCTACAACGGTAGCCAGAGCATAACTGAAAGGTGCACAAAGCAGCGAAGTCACTTCAAAGAACAGCGAGCGTGAATTCCGATAGCGTCATAACAGTATCAGATTTCGAAACGTCGAGTTCCAAATTGGCAGCAATAGCAATGGGCCGGGACCGCGCTCGGAATATGGGTCACAGCGGAGGCACACTGCGCCAGCCTATTTTTCCATAAATCTTTTTATTGGAATGAAACTGACAGGTCCTTTAACCCGAAGGTATCACATGTTATTAGTCTTTAGCCTTATCTGCTTGACAGGCCTACGCACACGCTTGTTCTTTTATGATAAAAATTTGGACAAGATACTCATTTTGAGATTTTTGGCGTTTAGATTAGTAAATAACGCCACACACCAGTGAATACTGGCCTTAGATTCTGTGTTGTCAGTTCCATAGACACATAAAGAAAAGGAGACACACCTAGACTAAGAACAGAAAATATTATTATTCAAATTTCGGCCCTGTCGGAAGTCGAACCCAGGACCCACCGAACGGTGGTCCAGTAACAAGGGTTATCGATGTCTCTAATTTTCCGGAAACAAGTTAGGTACTTCGCACAATTGCTTCAATATAATTATTTTTAATCGTGCTAACGATTTCAACATTCAATCTCACTGATCAAATATAAACGTCCACCTAATATCAAAAGTTGGTTTCCTGTTACATAAAAAATTGATACAATCATAGAGCACCGTTTTTATATTCTCCATCGGCAGCTAAGTGGCTTTCAATAATTTGTTCTCGGCGGCGGCGTCGGGCGCAGAACATGGCGGAGGAAACTCAATGAAAAACTTCGACAAGTGAACGAGCAGAAACTCCAACCAGGAACCGACTTACCTAACAACGCTTGTATTGGCTAATTGACAACTTTATTGTGAGTTTCACCTCAGTGAGTGAGTGCTCAAAGCTTGCGGCTTGTTTCGTGAGTGACACATACGAAATATCAGTGCATGAGTCAACTGCTACAAAAAATAGTTTTGCATTACGTTACTTTTTTGATACGGTTGTTGTAGTTCAATCTGTAAGGGTTGCCTCTGAGTCAATTTTACAATTTTTTTTTAATGAAAATATAAATTAATGCCTACGGTCCATTCGAATAAATACTATAATTGACTACCGGGCCAGCTAACATAGTATGACAAATTGATAAGAAAAAATAAAACAGAAAGTTATAAATAAATTTCAAAGACTTCTTTTGCCAGTTTCAAAAGTTATTCGGAGTATTTACGAAAGTCATTCCAAAGGCTTCGCGACCAACATAGCTCCTCTAAAAATTGTTTAAATCACAGAGTCTTTGTAAAGTATCAATAGTTAAAAATGTTTGAAATGTCGAAGTATTCGCTAACAACAGGGAACCTTACATGACAGGCTTCAAAGTTGCCGCCGCTGCCTCCCACAGTTACGGAACTTCACTTACATGACGTGCTACAAATCGAAATATCTCGAAGATATAAACTGTTTCATCCCAGGCTTCATGTACTTACGAAAACTTCCATTTCGTCAAGAAACACGCAAAGGGTTTGTTTGCTTCGGAAACTGTTTACGAAAGTATATTCGTTGTTTATGTATTTATACTTTTGTCGATATGGAACATTGATTGGCCTATTAACAAAAGTCGACTTGAAATGAAAGAAAGTCAAAGTTTTTTTTTTTATTCGTCTTAGGAACTGACCACTCACTTAACGAAAGTTACTCTACTAATCTAAATAACATCGTAACATATTAAAATTGGTTATTAATTTACCGGTATGTGATCATTCGGTAACTCCTAATGCCTCGATAGACCTGTAATATCTTCGGCTTTATGAAAGAGAAACACATACTTAGTCTCAGCCCTTAAAGCTCTTCGGACCTCCTTGACGTCAAACAAGGCTACAAGGCAAGGGTATTTGATCCACCAAACGACACAGAAGCGCCACAACACACAAACAAGTGGCATGACGTGTGTTCGGGCAGAATATAGCGCGGCAGCATGAAATCAATGCTGGGAGACTCCGAATAGATTCGTCATTCTCGTTACGAATATTTCCGAGCGTGATATCAGAGCTCAAGGTTTCGTATTCACGGCGAAAATAGACTGCAGAGATGGCGGAATCTGTCACTTGTATATCGATGCATGTTTTAATGAAATAAGGCTGTTGTTGTAGTCGTGCGAGTCAGGCATAGCGTCAGAACGTAATAACTACACACTCGTAAACACTCATAGCGTCACAGTACAATTCCTCGTGTCGTGAACAACACAAATAGATAATGAACGCAAACACAGATCGAACAACATGCAAACTTCTGCCTCGTTGGGAATTAGACCCAAAACCCGTTGACCGGCGGTCCTTACCTTACCTATTGTGCCATATCGGTCGTCAAATAATGTCAATGATGTGACTTAGTACAAACTGCAAGTGAATTAAGAGAATTTTGCATCCAGTCCACCCTATAATTT
>LGAG01000271.1:67235-78510 GCA_001278395.1 Lerema accius | reverse complement strand
GCAAATAGATAATGAACGCAAACACAGATCGAACAACATGCAAACTTATTCCTCGTTGGGAATTACACCCAAAACTCGTTGACCGACGGTCCTTACCTTACCTATTGTGCCATATCGGTCGTCAAATAATGTCAATGATGTGGCTTAGTACTAACTGCAAGTGTTTTAGAGAATTTTGCATCCAGTCCTCCCTATAATTTTTAGTATAATACTGTCCTAAATGGCATCCATCTAATTTCGCAAAAAATACTTCAAAACCCGTAATCGTAACTATCTTAAATACACCTCCTTCCAAACCTCGTAAATTATATAATTTAAAGCCGGTTAGCTCTTTTCGCCCAAGCCCATCCAGAAACCGTTAAGTAGAGATAAATAAACGAGGGGCTGAAGCGAAAATAAATAAGATTTACTATATTTATATGTGAAGCGCGCTGAAGACGCAGTAATTCACGAACACCTCGCTGCTAAGTATAATAAACCGGCTTGCCACACTTCAAGTGGGTGCGGTGCGACTGCTAGCGATTTTATTCCACAGTCTTCGACTTCTTTTGTTCCTTTTAATTTAGTTGTTATTTAAACTTGATATGAAATAAGTGAATAAAGTAAATTGTTCGAATGAATCGCCTAAATAGTTCACTCGAAACCAGTAGCCGAGGGTCGTAATGGACAACATAAAGATTGACGGCTTAATCGTCGTAAATATACCAGCACCCACATTTCACCACCGCCCACAATAACATGGCTAACCATATTAAGTTATTCCTAAATCTTCTAAAGCTCATCGCCGCCGTGACTGCGGCCACACCTCAAGTTTGAAACCGCTTAACTCTGACCTATATTCCTACATCGCAGCCACATCTGACTGCATAAGCTCTACTGAATTTGACGTGAAAAATCTCCTAAGAAACGCATAAAGTAATAACTTTGAGTTAGCTTAGAATATACCAGTAATGTAATATGAGTACATTCTCAGTTCCCGTCTCGTGCGGAATATGCTGCAGCATTTTGCTGTATTTTTAATACACTAACGCGATTCTTGTCGGCGGAATATATCGGTGTTGACTCGCGTATCTCAGGGTTAGCTTATTACGTATTTATGGCTTAAACACACCGGTAAAGTTCTCGTGTTCGAGAGTATAGTCGCTCCTAACCAGAGAGAATTAATTAAACATCGCCAGGTGATTGTTTAAGCGGTAGTCTTTGTATTCTACTTAGAAGTTGCATTGAAACATTGTATATTTATTCGGACGTAGTTAGAAATGAGAATGCAGGATAGCAAACTGCAGATTGAGAACACTCATATGGATTATTTCTATTGTGGTCTTGAAGAGAAAGAAGTATAATGGCATAAAGAAAAGCTTCCACTATACAAGGTTAAACAGTAATAGTACAATGTCACTCGAAGCAACTTGTTTATAGATTGAAGTTTAAAATAAATAAAATTTCGTTATATTCCCGACGAACCCTCATTATACCCACACTAATTACCATGTTATGTAGTAGGTACCTGAACTGTCACTATCTCAAGACCAGGTAATAGCCAAACATTTTTCGTAACAACAACGACCCTTAAAAGTGATATCCCTTTTCTTATGAATGCTTAATAACTTTGAGGGCAAGGGTTTTACGTTTTATGGAGGATGTGACATTATTTGGACATTTTGGGATTCCCTTAACTCATGTTTGAACTATAAATACGGTCTTATTATCTATATGTAGTTGAACAAATAAAGTTAAAATTATATATACTTTAAGAGGGCCCTGTAGCCGATTAGTCGTGACATTGCCAAGCTAGAGACTTCGAACTTAGTATAAGACCTCTTACTCGTTTCTTGTGGAGATACATGGCTTATATTCTGAGGAACCCACGTTTCTATTGTCGGACCACACTCGTACGTGAATTCGGAATCATTTTTTCTTCTAATGGATAAAGTAATGTATCTGTTGGGGCTTTTACCCCTTTCTGACCCATGAATGTTTGATATGCAAGGACAAACGTCCCCTAATATTTTGACGTTTTAGCGGTTTGGAAATAAAGGGTAAAATAAAGGGCACATATTTGATAAGGTTTAACGTAAAGGTAGCAATTATACTAGCAGGACTTTTAGGTACCAATTTTAAGAATTGAGCCATTCGTCGAAACCCAAAAATAACCTTTATACCAAAATAGCTCTTACACTGCCCTCAAAAATGCCCTTTTTTAATTTCACTACGACTCCCACCCGTCTTTGTTGTTGGTATCTACAGGTAAAATGAATAGAAAAGCCTTTTACTGCGTTAGTGCGCATCTTCGAATCCATCGACACTTACTAACAGGTGGGCTAGTTAAAGCATTAACTAGTAATAAGTAGAATAAAAACAGCATTCTTACAACACTCATTCGTCTCTCACCTGTCAAGATGGTCTGCTCGCCGCTAATACTTATAATTACGTAATCAGGTCAAAGTATAGTCAATTTCGTGATCAAGAAAATTGCTTACTAAGTAAACAATATTCAAGACATAATTTAATTTCGTAGGTACTTTATAAATCGTGTCGTGTCGTATTATGACAAGATGGTAACGAAAAAACAGTCTGCGTGCTACCACTGTGAACTTTGACAATTTTCTTAGAATTTATTAACATAATGTTACATTAAAACTTCGACCCACCCTATGAATAATATTACAAGGACTTTGATGGAATTATCGAAAAGTTAAAGGGTTGTGTACTTCAAATTTCCTTTCATGAATCAGATTACAGTAGATATGTTATCTGAAGGAATTGTCGCTTTGATAGAGTATAAATAACGCTCCCACGGGAATTAATCTCGACGTAACTTCTAATAAATAAATAAAATACTTTTCATTTCATTTATATTAATGGATGATTGGTTTCAAAAGCTGTAGTGGTAGCCAATGTAACCTTAATAAAAAGAAAGAGAGTATTTAATAGTTCTCTAAATTATATAATATACAATAAAAAAGTAGAGTTTTGTACACACTGTATAACGACGAAAAAAGTTTACACTCAGCCATGACACTCATGAGAATAACTTCATCAAGTAAAGATTGTAACTGAAATTACAGTTTCTTCTTTTGTTTAAGAGAGACGTAACAATAAATGAGACGACCCATGTAAAGGTAAATATAAAAATAAAACCATATTTACCAAGACACTATGGGATCAGATACTCGATTAACAAAATGCAACGGATGCCGTATGTTCGGTCGTCCGGTGGTTGTCTGTGATCAAAAAAAATTGAACCAAACTGGTCGACACTTGTACGGCTGCCCGGAGATGTGGTTGCGTTCATCTTTGACAATATACTTATCACATTCAATATAAGTTTATAAGAGTGAGCCTATTGGATCGAAGAGAAAATAAAATTACCATTCAATCCTTTACAAATGGATTACATGCACGAATTTCACATTGCTAGCATGATAAAAAACTGTATTCATTGTTGTGGTTATCTGTATTTATGGTTATTATTTTTTTATTTTTTTCCAAAAAACAAATGAAGGAAATAATTGCAACTGGCATTCTCTACCAGATATCCCAGAAATACGATTTTATTTATGAAATACTTACCTCTCAAATTGAATTACAATGCAGTGTCCCTAATGAACTTTGGGATTTTACGTTATAATTTGGCAAAAATTTTACATTTAACGGAAGTTTTCAAAGTTTTAAAACTTAATGAACAATTTAATAAAATTATTTTAAACGACCATGTACTAAGTATAGGTAGTTCACGACGCTATGCATATGCAGAAGTCAAAAGAATACGGTAACCGTCGGCTGCAGAAGTAAAAAAGCATGGCATATGCAAACGACTGCTTCAAAGAAACGTCATGAATTTTAAACCGTTTCAAAGAGAATTATCGCGATCACAGGATCGTGGCTAGTGTCGATAGATGGCGCTTTCGTAGGAACCTCTACTCGTTGTTTACCTCTTCTAGTTCTATTGTATTAACGTATTTTTAAAGTAAGTAATTCATGATTTAACGTGGTAGGACATACCTACGTGATATACATATACCATCACTTTGTATAAACCTATAGTCTATACAAATAAATAAAATTGGAGTGTCTATTTGTAATATAAAAAAAGCTTTTTACATTATGAATGTGTACACGGTACATATGGTCGGGAATTTCACTGGCAGATAGCTGATTTAATAACGAGCAACTTAGGCTACTTTACTTTTACTCTCGTTTCGGTATAGGTTTCCCGAAGCAAAGCGAGGGCGGGCCCATTAGTCAACAATATAATGATTCATTGATTAATACAGACTATTTTATTTCCATGCAGTTTTCATTTAATGTACCTTGACTATAACGAATGAAATAAAACATAATGCTTTGATAGTTTTGTAACTCGAAATGCCAAAATAAAACGCAGAGACAATTATGAAAATCCACGTCAGTATTTTATTACCTGGATAAAAATTACATGGATTTTTAACGAGAGTAGTCATTTAAATCGCGAGTATTTCCTGCTAACAGGAACCAGGGAGTTCTGTTTCGTTCGCGTATAAAAGCGAGATAAACCCGACCTCTAAGCACGGAATTGGATGTATTTAAAAAAACTTTAAACATCGCAGTGGAGTTTTACACTTTAAACGAGAGGGAATATTTAATTTGTAAACGGGTGTATTTTTAAATGTAATTATCGCTCGGTCCGGTAAACAGTCGCTGGCGGGAACCTTCTTCATAACGTTTTCAAAGGTTCTGTAAAGTAAAAGTTTCTGTGACTTACAAAACAACACAGAGCTCTACGAGTTTACAACTTGACTTATTTCTATTTATGAATGCGATAGCAGGTCAACTTTGAGCCCCTTTTTAAAATCACGCAGACAGGTAGGTACTGCGAGTTTCACATTTGTTACTATTAAAGCTTACATGTATAATAATTGCAACCAAACTTGATGTATTAGATATGTTATGCAAATAATATTTGACATTAGTAATAAAGCAAAACTAACACTAATACACCTGATTTGCTACACCGACAAGTCATTCAAGTATCTTGCTTAGTTACCGTGGAAGATATTTGTATGATAGAAAAATAAAGGCTAGCGCATGGTTGTGTTTTCCTCTACAAAAGTCTTTAAATTCCTTCGGTTCAGATATGATTATAGCGCGCTACATACTCGTACGTGTGTATGCTTACAGCGAAAGCTCCTGAGGGCCGCCTGTTATTACGCTTTTATATCCATTATAATAAAGCCCTTCAAATTAAATGGAAAAGATAAGCCTCACGATATTATTTGTGGCTTAAATCCCATGGCAATTCTCATGTTCCTTTGTAAACACATGCTTCGCTCACCCAGCCGCGTCAACGTGTAAACGTTTTATTAATAAAATAACAAAGCGAATTTAGAAAATATCGCATATATTTTTAAATGGAGTATTTTTTACATTACTTTTACCAGCTGTAGGTTTCAAGGGAAATTTCGGGTATTTTTACTTAATTAAATTTAGAAGTTAGTTATACTAGAATCGTAGGTTAGATTCCCGTTTGGAGAAAATGTATTGACTTTTCATCGATATCGATGGAAATCTTTAAGACATTAGAAAAGCTCTGGCACGATCTTAAGAACGTAGGTTGAAAGTTAACATCTAACATAAAATAATTCATAGAACAAGCTAACGAAAATATGTAATGTATTCCGTTTTACTTGAATTCTGCCGCACACCGCGACATCATGCGGACGACTATATTACCCGAGCAAGAGAGAGTGTAATGTTTTTCGAGCATAATCTGCCTTGGAGTTGGTTAAGGTTAAAAAGTACTGGACAAGCAACGTCAACCAATGATGTTATAGGCATCTTTTCATTCAGGCAGACGTTGGTCAACAACATATATTATTTCTCGTTTGTCTGGTAGTTCAAAGTCGCTCCACTACCTGGAAACATTTTCAAATACATACAAAATACTTCATCAAAATCGACCCATCCATTCAAGACGTCTTCAGTGACAAATACACGAACAAAATTAAATCGTACAACGCAGTCACAAATGAAAATCTTCACGACAAACGCTCGAAGTAACAATCAAAATACACTCCCATCGTATTCCACGAATACATAAATTCATCAAGCTTTAAAAAAACAAAAGAAAAGTACGATAATGAAATGAAATGCCGCTACCTACGTGAAGATATTAATGTACGCGAATAATTTACCGACAATCCGAGATGTTTTACTCAAACAATGGAACCTTGGTTATTCCCTTTACGTTCCGCGCCCGCGATATTATTTTGTTAAAATGAAGAATTTTATTCACGGGACAGGTTGTGCCAACAACTGAAGTCGAGCGGAATTCCAGAGGTTGGCACCCCTGAGCCCCGAGCCCTGAGCCCTGAGCCGACGGGAATTACTCAGCCATGTATATTTTGTATGTATTTCACATTTGACCTTTGTTTAAGTATCTACCCATAAAAAATATACCACCAAACACCGTTCACGTGCTTCAAAAAAAATAACGTTAAAACTTGTTTCCTCAGAGACTACTAACGCCTATAATTTAAACATCTTATTCTGACTCTTGATACCTACCGAATAATATAAAATTACATGATACGTAAACATTTTCCTATTCATCTCTCAGCATTTGTTTGCACAAAATTAGATTAACACTTAAACCGTCGCCACGCATACATATCATCACCGTTTCGCTGTCGGAAAAAAATCTATTATATAAAACATTTTCGTATTTCTCACGATCGTGCGATCCAGCAGCAGAACTCACGAACTCTAAAGCGAGCGGCGAATACACACGTCAGGGGAAACTAACAACCAACTGTCTAACTAGCAACCCGTCCACACGAGGAATTGTTTCGATGTCCAATTTCATAAAGTGGTCCATATTTGCATTTAAAGTCTCCGTAACGTAGGACCTAGTGCGGCTTAGAGACAGAACCAATTGCAGTTCAGTGCACAAAATACGCGTCTTCAGAAGTGCTATGCCGAGTACTGGCAGGATTATACTGGTACAGAGCCCAGCGAATTACGACGGAGCTTTGACATCATAGCTTCTGTTTAGTAAAGTTATTGCATAGAGTGCTAGATGATCGGATAACTGCAGATTGAGACCCTTACAAAACTATTTCAATAATTAATATTATATACCTCGGTATAAAACGACGTACAAAGTTAAGAAGCATGAGGTAGAATCGGATGTAGAATAAATACCTTAGATAATTCTTAAACACTACAGGACTTTTTGATAAAATCTGTTGATCAACCAGTAACGTATGCTCCTTTCAACCAAAATGATCATTGACCTGTACAGAGATATCGGAGGTCAATTTGTGCACCAACATTTTCCAAAATACTGTGAGCGTTTTACAAAACGCTTCAGAACTTAAAAAATACAGAGTACATTTCAAAATATCTTTTCAGTTTTTTTAGAGGAATCTGTGAGTTGCCATGAAAACAACAGATTGGATGCGAATGCGGTGTCGATCAAGAAAAGATAATAAACATTGCAGATATCAATCTGCCGACGTAACATAACGAATAGTTTTAGCAACCGACTCAAAGTAACTCTATTTGTAAATATTGGTAGTTTTGTAAACACTTTATTTTATTGAAACATTTTTATTAGTTTTTGTGCACTTAGTTATTTCTAAATATACAAAACGTAACGTAGTGAATAGAATAATATCTAATTAGTGAACTTTTAAAACAGGTTAATAAAATTATAATAAATACAGATTATGCATATTATTTATCAGTCAAATCTGATAACGTTTTTCTTTTACCACAGTGAATCATTTGACAAATTGGTAACACATTCTCGCACCTAATTTAAAAATTAAATTCATATGAAATCAGCGCGTGAATTACGCGACTCTACATCTCCATGTACTCGTATGTACACAACAAAGCTTTTTCTACATAGGTATTTTTGAAATTGCTTCTTAAGTAAAACATCTATTATTGAGTACGTTGGCTATACTCTACAGGAATCTTCATCGATAACAAATTTTTAATGCTCTATTTTTTCCAGGCCTGATTATCGTCATCAACAAATAAATATTCGCTGTTATAAATATAAGCTAATACATTCAAAGCTACAGTATTACAATTCGCGAAATTATATTTGTAACGATTCATTTTAAGTTTTATCTTTTGTTGCATTTTTGCTCTTCTTTTGGTAGTCGCTCTACCTGCCGAGCAGAGGTCTCTAGTTCGATATCGGATCAAAGAACAATCATTAGATTCAAACGGAAAAGAGTATCACTATTTTAATCATATTGGTTTATTTTAGAAGCTGAATCAAAATATATTAAACGTGTAGGTCAATCATTCTCAAAACGACTACTTGTATTGGAACGAAATAAGCGAGTAAACTAAACAAGATTGAGCAAATATAAAGCTTCGCGTTTTAATTACAAAAGCTATCACGACGTGACACGAGGATAAAACAACAATCAGGAGATTCCATTGAATATTTCTCCAAAGACTCCGATCAAAAGAAATTATTCGGGATAGGATAATAATGTTTTATGTAAATTGGTTTCGGTCGGTCGTAAGTAGTCCGAATATTTCCAGAACACGCAGTAATAACACGAGATCAAATATTGCAAGACGGCGTCTGTCTCGCGAGATTCGCCGTTCCAAAATAAAACTATAACGTTATAAAATTGGAACGAGATACAAAAATACAGAATATAGATCACCAGTATCAAACAGATCACGGCAATAACCACAAAAAGAAAATCATTAAAAATAGCTTACGCTTCAATCGGACGCTCCAGAACTACAATCCAGACCACGATTATAATTTCAAATTTTATTCATGAAACATTACATCACAATCACTCACTTCCCGCCAAATGACGTGTTTTTTTAAATCACTGACAACAGTTCAGGGTTTCGCGGACACATGAGCGTTCGTTCGTTTCGTTACGCGCCAGACGTGCGCTCCCCCCGGCGTCTGAACGGATACTAACCGCTGCGATCCAGGGACGATGCCGCTGTGTGTGTAGGGTGGTTTTGTGGCTGTGTGCGTGCTCTTCAGGTCACCAGAATTCGGTAAAGACAGCTGAAGTACTATGCCCTATATCCCAGTTCCTTTAAGTTTTATAACCATATAGTGTGATTACAGTAGCCCACAGAGGATCGAGCATTTTGTCAAGATTTACGCGTACCTACATATGTCAAACTATTTTCGAAAAGTTTTGATTGAAAGTTTGTATGCTAAACTAGAAACTTCTAACACTTTGGAGGACATTGTCTTTTACACCGAACCGCAATGGAGTAGCATATTAGAGTATACTTTAGGCTTCCGAGAAGCGAAAAAGGCCTGTGTTCAGTAGTGGGCCAATAAGATAATTGGTTCAGACACTTGAATAACAATAATCTTTAAAGCATTATAAGGTCTGAGCGAGGAATTATTAACGGCACAGTTGCACCTCCAAGCATGAAAAGGTTCCCAGCAGAGCTGGCTACACCTGTTAATATTATATCGGGGACTGGTAAAAGCTACTTCTCAAGCGGCCTTTGAAGCAGTTAAACACGTGATTAATAATTCACACGCCAAATCTGTTTAACCGTCGTTGTATTAAATATTCAGTAATGTTCAGTGCGGGGTTATGACTTCCGCCGAGTATCGCCACGGTGTTTGCATGTGAAGTGCGTGAAGGGTGTTACTTTGCTCACTCTATCGAATCAACTTTCCCACAGCTGGGCTCGACTACACCACGTTGACCAAGTACGTTCGAAACACCCTTGAAAATTTCGTCGCCATGTAAACTTTAACGATGTCAAATCCTTAACTCGTACGTACCTGTGCTATTTTTTTAAATATACTTTAAGTTAGGTACACCCGTCACATATTATTTAAAACATAAAAGAAAATATGAGTATCTGTTAGGAGCCGACGTAGTTACTAACTTGCCGGGAAACCGAGTTTAAAACTGTAACGTATTTACTTTGTATCTCGGTGGATGTTCCGGGTTCAGCCCCGGCGGAGGCAAATATTGACTCGTCGATATTTGAATTACTTTAGATGTTTGTTCGAATGTTTGAAGTTGTAGGGGCGGTTGAAGGAATATTAGCTCGTCAACTTTGGAATGCGAAATTCTTAGCTGAGGATTAACAAAATATTATATTATATCAAAAGGTTTGTTTAATCTTGATAATTAACTAAGCTGTTAGAGTAGCTTTAACATAGTACAGTAAACAATAAAGATAACTTAGAAAGTAGTTTATAAAAGCGAAGTTTAATATTAATAATAGCGGGAAATTCTCGTTTTAAATAGAGCTTATTTAAACTTAGCATTTTTTCCGTATGAATGTAAAATTTTGTTCGTTATACATCTCTCACTACATCTCGACAACGGCATAACTTTTGGCTAGGTAATTTTGGTTTTAAAAATATCTGCGAAAGCCCAAGGAAAGCTTTATAGGTAAGAAACACGGAAAAACGCCGAGAAAAATACTGATAACAGAACTATAATTTATTCTATAAAAATCATTTATTTATATTTTTTGGTGATAGGTTAACCGGGTCATCTCGAATGAATGAATATACTTATAATCTCATATTCCGACATTAATATTCTCTGTAACGTAACCCAAATAGTTACAGCCAGACCGAAACAAAAAATTAAACCTACAACTTACATTCTTTGAGAATCGAACCCAAGACGCTTTCAATGGCAGTTTGTGATGTCTATAGCATACAATGAACGCTCATCTCGAGCCCTGCTCATCACTTTTTGGTTATTTCCATAGAAAGTACCAACAAGTTATGCGGAACTCAGAAATAGCACCGAATAAAGAACAACTATATTTCATAGAACAATTGTTGGAAACAATAGTTGTGTGAGCTTTGAGCTTCAAATGACAGCGGCCGCTCTCACTGTACTCTTATTGTGCATACACTGACTGCGGCGACATAGTACCTCACTCCACTACGAGAATTTTATGTCAAATATCTCTATGATAATAATATAAAGCTAAAGAGTTTTGAACGCGCTAATATCAGAAACTACTGGAACGATTTGAAAAATTATTTTAGTGTAAGATAGTCCACTTATCGAGGAAGGTTATATAACATCACGATAAGCTGAATAAGAGAGGAGCAGCAAAAAAAATATTGCAAAAACAGCAAAACTACGCGGGCAGAGCCGCGGGCGATTGCTAGTAACTTATTAAGCATGACGTCATCGCGTAACGAGGTAGTCATAAATCCTACAAACTTAAAGTTAAAAATATCTAAATATTAATACCTAAAGGCTTATGTTGGCAATTTCCAACTACACACATCAACAAA
>LGAG01000271.1:42272-58037 GCA_001278395.1 Lerema accius | reverse complement strand
CTTACATCAGCATTAATGCGTGTGAGAGCCGCAACCATTGATAGTACAAATAGCGCTCATCGTTTCTCAATAACCAACCCTACTCTCCTAATCATAAGCTATAATTTCTGTTGTAGGCTGGTGCTATATCAAATCGCGCTTAGCAATCGGGTCCCGCGGTGTCCGGGATTGCACCGTCTATAAATTACGTTTTCTTTTCCGAATTAGCGTCTTCACCTATGGATACGGAACGCGCGAATAAATGTTACCTAACAATATTATTATCTACTACACCTATACTTTTATTTATACCTGCGATGTAAAATGAGAGCCTTTATTTAGCATAAATCATTGATTTTTACGACGAGTATAGACCAAGAATAGCTCGTAAGTAGTGCTACTGTAGTAACGACATCTATAGTAGGTAACAGGTTTATATAAATTTCAATAGGGATGTGACATGGAACTGTAAGTGCTAACGACCGTATCATCTAAAACTTTGTAAGGGCGTAAGTTTAGCCGATGTCTGCGGGTAAGTTGCGTCCGTCGTGGTCGCGTCGGCCCCGTGTCGTCGCCGCCGAGCGCACACTGCACGACTTCAATATCATTAGTGCAAACCTTCACGGAATTGAATCGTCGTAGTACTTTAACAGTCATACCTTTTGTACTCAGTTATACTGTAAGGCATATAAATGCCATAATTTCATAATTATTGACATTGTTTTCGGAGTGAAATAATTCACAATTCCTCATCAACTGACCAGATTCACGGCGCTAATTACCGCCACAATAACTCACAATTAGCGCATATTATTTCCAAGGTAAACAAATCCTGCAATTAATACTTGTTTTGCTAATGCTAACGAAAAACCGCACGGCGCCATCTGTTATCATTTATTTAAACTACTGCTCAAACAGTTTGCTACCGAATTGATTACATTAAACTGTTGTTGGTCGTATTTCCCGCGGCGGCGGCGGCGCGAGCAGGGACACCATGAGTTATGGCGTGCGTTGTTGTTATTGTGAATGAATTGTTGAATAATTGCTACAAGTAACTAACGCTTGTACAGCTGTTCCGGGCGGTACAGTTACACATGTCAGATTACTGTTAGATTTGTTATAACTTTATAGTGATGAGTCTTCTTCATTATACCAAGAATAAGCACATACAATTTGAGTATAGCAGTTGCTAGTTTTAGCAGATTTTTTAGTTTTCTAAGAGACCACATTTTATCGCTCAGAATTGCAATAAAACGACTCTCACTTTCCCCAGTTGTGAGGGGCTACAGTATTTTGGAGTATAGTCAGCGGTCACGTCAGTATAACCAGAAAACCCACATGTAGTCAAAGACCTATACTAGCCAGAAGTCTGCAGCTGTTTAGTCCTAAAATTAGACAAAAGAAATGCAAACAAGGCGCAGTCGCCGAATCAAAGTGTGAAAATGAAGAACACTTGAACACAAATGAGCAGACAAGTCCCTCATACAGCTCCATGCAGTCCCTTGGCCACCCTACAGTACGGACTGCTTCAAATATTGTCACAAATGGGATAAAATGGAGGCGCGACACAATATTTGCGTTGGCTGATCAGCGAGGGCTTTGTGTCTAGAGTATTTAACTATTTAGCTCCATCAGGACTTGCGGCCAAACATTGGCCCGCTGTTTATTCATGGTAAATGTCATGGCTACCATTAATCATGGTTCGACGTGATATTTATGTTGGTGAACAGTGAAAATGTACTTTTAATGTTGCAGTGACGACCTATTGGAAAGGACAAATTGACATAAATATTCTCCCACTTCAAGCCCGTACTTGTCTATTTAATATATTAGGTCAGGCTTTTCTTTAAAATCTGATGTATTAATAATATGACGCACATTTTGTTAATACACCTTAATCCTGTATTTTTTATTATGACATTATTTTAGAAAGCTGCTTTATCATAGAGATGCAGCACTTATAAACATGCTGGCACAAACTCCTTAGCCTATGGACTATAGAAACAAAATGCATTAAGCTCTTTTACGTGTGTATTGAGCAACCCATGTCATAACGCTCCGGGAATACCCCCGAACGGAACTCTTTCTATTGCTCGACTAAAAACAATGTTTGCGCGCCGTCCACTCTGTAACGAAGTATTGTTCCGCGCCCGCTCTGACTCAGTGTTCGGAACAGCCTTAGGGTTTATCAATTTCCGATTCAATGCCGTCTTGTATAACACAATCAAGCCATAATCCAATTCTTGTCGTGTTTTGACTGAGAACAGTTGATCGGGATTATTTGCATTGGGACCACGAATATTTACTTTTTTATATTACAACTTTTTGCCAAGTATTTTGCATTCTGGAAGTTGAAATAGATGTACTGAGTTATGACTAACTTAAAGATTGAAACGTTTATGCATGGTTATATGTGCAGAAAGAATCTAGGGGCTCGAGCAAAGGAAGTATTGCTAAAACTAATACTACCTCCACGTGGATTAAGTGGGTAAACATTAGTCTCGTTATTATCGTAGGATTATTTAATCGGAATCCTCATCTGATTTCCAACGCGTAATATTGAACAGACAAACGTTGACAAAATAATTTCCTTATTTAGCGAGGGCGCAAACATTCGATTGTGCCGTCTGTCCCATTGTCGCGACAATCGGTGCGGAATCGGAAATTGAATAATGGTGGCGGAGACGAGCTGTTTACGACTTTTTTTATAAAGAATAATATCACCCGCCGCTAACGTTGACGCGATTCTTCGTGAAGTTGGGAATTGTTATAGTATTGGAGTAGTTTGTGTGTGAAAAGTGATGTGATAGTGACCGTTTTGTTCTATTATCCAAGTGTGTGTTTTTTTCTACCATAAGTTATACATGAAATTTAGTTTTCTGTACTTCTTATTCATGTCAACTTCAACTCACTCAAGATCACATTCAAGTCACGCGCTTGACATCCTTCTATTAATTTCTAACGCTTCATAACTCAGCATGCAAGAATTGAATCTAGACTAGCACCAAATAACGTCAGAAATTCAAGCAAATTTCTAGTAATAAAGTATTCATAGCAATAATTTTCCCATTCCCTCGCCAGTCATGAGTGCGTGGAGGATCGCGCTGTCCGCTCGGAAATGAAAAATTCCGAGACGTCGTGTGAGATGTGTTCATCACGACGCGTGACGAGTTGGCGACCGCCGCTCATTACACTGTAATTTGTGGCTGCTCCTTGAACGTCTGCGGACCAATTCTTCAACCATCAACTCCCTAATGAAATACAGCTTTGTTCAGAACAGATCATTTCAGAACCGTGCACGAGCGAAAGTTATCTTAACATATACAATCGTAGTGCACGTGTGTTTTTCACTAAACTGCTAATAATATGGTTAACGACTTCAATAAAAATATTGCGATATGTTATGGTTGGACCAGGTAAGTGGTGCTCATGTCCAGATACTTCATCGGAATTTAATAAGGGTATAGGAAATAAGGGATTAAGCAATATAGTTTGCTTGTAAAACATCATACAGAACAACGACTGCCTGGTCTTCCAGTCAAAGTATAAAATACACCTTGGCTATACTACCCGCCAGACAAAAGTAAAGTTCACTTTTATGTAATGACCACTTTCTGTTATCGAAGTTGTTCGCACATACCAAAACATTTGCAATACCAATTTACGATGTACCGACTGACGTAAAATGAGTATGAGCAATTTATTTCAATTGACAGCCTCCAGAGTATCTCACATTGAATAATATATTTAATGGGCCGTTCAATTGGTATTTTATGTGTCGAATAAAAAATCCAACACCTGTGTAAGTTAATTATTTTATTTAAAGCTTTTCTTATCGATTAAGAGCTTTTCAGGTCCTCAAATATGTCAACATTTTGTATCAGATAAACTAGGAAATCTCAAAAGCTTGAGTAACTACCTAGAACTTGAACACACTAACATCAAAGGTGGTCGTATTACATCTTAACTTGGAAGGTGTATATGTATAGCTGCTCTCAAGTCTTAGACGGACGGCCTCATTAGTATAAAGTTTCTCGAAGCATTTTGCTTGGTGACGGGAAGGAAGTGCAGCGGCGGCGCGATCCTCGTGCCAAGTGAACCGTATAACGCCAATTACTACTGTCCCGTCCAGAGGAACGCTCCATCTGCTAGCACCCATATTAATATTATACACGACAAACTAAAAGCTTGAAACCCATTTAGATAAGTCATTACCAGAATATCTCATACGTTTTGTGAATGGATATTGGACAAGTTTATTACAAACAATATGATAGTGACATTTAAATTGACACCAATTAGAGGAATTGAAACATGAATTTTAGATCATCTACTAAATTAATTTATTTCAACGTTAGAATTAGAATATTAGTAACAAGGTGCGCCGCATGCGGATCGCATCAAACGCTTAGCTTAATTTAGTTGACGCAATTAGCTGGGTTGCAGGGATTGATGACGTCACGTCAAAATGGTCGCCGGCCCGTTAACAATTAATGTGTGACGTGTAATGTATGCGCGGCTAGTAGGGTGAAGGACCCAGTTGTGGTCATGAAAAAATGAATACCTAAAATATTATAAAAAGTTAAGCAATTATTTATCTATCTAAATAAAATCCGGTTTTTATATACAGTTGATAAAAATGTTTAACTATGTAACTAATTACAATCATTCGGAACAAACTGCCAACAAAAAATATAGTGTGTAGAAAAATAAGAAATGTTGTATCGTTTGAAAGAAGAAATACAAAACTCGTACAGAACGGCGCTGAGCGTAAGTAACACGATTTATGGCTCACAATTAGAACGACGTTTGATTACGACTTCACTAAACGAGCGGCGATGATGGAGCCTAACATTTATCAAAAAGACTTGCTTGCTTTATATACTTCAGAGTTGGGGATCACTGCAGTGACTATGGATGACCTTCCTTGAGCAACAAGTCCTACCTTCAATTATCGATATGAGAACAAAAAATGTTTATTCGTTCTGGAGTATATCATGTTTGTGATGTCCTCAATTTAGTCTTCATCAATGTTAACATAAGGAAAAAAATATTAAATACACTCTGTTATCAATATTTCTGTGAACAATCTTGTAGTCAAGTAGTAAATAAATAAATATATACAACTTGCAACTATACTTAAAACGCTTGTTATTAATGCATCGTGTCGGCGACCGGGTGTATTACCCGGGCCCATATTTAGTTACCGTTTGATGATCGAAGTAGGCCGCTATTTACAACGTTTATTTGCCGCGTGTTTTGTTTGCACTGCCCGCTGTAGCTGATCTATGTTGTCACTGACCTCCTGCTAGCCGGTGATGGACACACGTCACATTATTTAAACATACATTTTTCAATGTTGCTTATATTAGGCACTCGGCTATCTCAATTAATATTCCATAAGAAATGTTCAAAAAGGTAAAGTATTTTTTTTTATTAATTTAAATCACGTTGTAGAACGTATTTGAGTCGATTAGGGCTAAATGGCATTAGAAGTAAGTTATCAACTTTGTTCACAATTTTTTAAATTAATGGCTTAAATCTGGGCACGAATATTCCTAAGTAGTTAATGCTTACAATATTTTCCAATCTACATCCTCCCTGTCTACAGACTTTTTTGAACTTTCAAAAGCAATTAACATACACAGGTCACCTATCCATCGATGAGTTACAAGCGGCGTTCTTTAACTTCTTGGATAATGCGTTGAAAACCAGCCGTAGAATTACGAGTATTCTTGCTTGTAGTATCGCTGCAGCTGCTCAGTATCAAACAGCCATTAACCCGGTATTGTCATAATTCCCCAGTGTCAATGTAGCTCATAAATAGCTCGTCACTCAACTACAGTGGACATTACACGATGCGATTGAAGCTAGTGATGGCGTGTTCGTGGGGACAGGACACAGAGCAGAGCGATGCGGAGTTATGTTCAACGTGTAACTGCATCGATTTAAAACGCAATGTAATCTTAATCTTTTTTTTTTATAGCTTTTACCGCTCAGTCTTGCATATCGATAATACGAAATACATAGTTATAAATATTGTCTATATCCATGAGCCTTCGTCAACTTTCTGAGAAATACTAGTCCTAAGCATTGAAATTCAAGAATATTATTCTAGAATAACATTTATCATGAATGTTTTTAGACTTAAAATGAAGATAGTGTTGTGATAAAACAAAAGAGTATCGAGTTTTGGGTGCTATAATGTTTGTGATAAGCGGACATCGTAACCCCGCTACCTGTCATGAATAAAACCGAACCGTTCAATTTAATAACTGTGACGTCCTATCTCATTTAACTACCAAACTATATCGCAGGAAATGACACCGCGGGGAAATTATATAGCGTGTAAACCACCAAGTCATATGCAAATCTTAACTACACATTATTACTGAAATAAATACTGTTTGTTTGCGAACAGTTCCGCCATTCGCAGCTGCAATAAAGTTAATGAACAAACATCAAGCATGCAGATAGCCGGCGTGAATACGATACGAACGATGACAGTACCAACCTACCTTCTCTTATTGTCTTATGACTTTTAACGCTGTGCTTTAACTTTTTTCTCACGTCATGTAACTTAACTCTTTATCTTCTTAACTTAAAATATAAAACACTATACGGAACTTCTAGTATCAATCGAATATTGGCTAGATAGATAGTGTTTTTGAAACACGTTAGCGACGAATCTTATCTCCATCCTCAGATTCCCTGTGTCGTAGGACAACACAGTGATCGGTCGCTTTAGACTGTATCACACCGCCTCCGTGAAGACTTTATTTAATAAGCCTTACTTTTTCAGTTACTCCATCTGTTAAAACGTAAATACGGTAAATGAAGGAAGCTTATTATTGTCCAAAGCAGCATTCAAATATGACATTGTATTGAGGCATTCAATTGTAACATAGGTGTCTTAAAGTCAATAGTGAATAACTGCAAGAATCTGACCTTGAAAGTCGTTGTCTTGTCCCTGCCGTCTCAGCGTCGGGTTGGAAGATGGCAGTGTTCAGCCAATATCGATTGTTCAAGCTATGAGTGTAACAGTTCCGTGCGATATCCGCACCACAGCGAGCGCAGCACGGATCACGGCTTACAACAAAGGTTCAGTGTAAACTCGTTCACGCTGTAAACGCCAACTTTTATTTCGTTGGCATATTTTAAACAAGCTTTTGTCGCAGTTTCACTTTAAACCATTTTCATCTCCGGAGAGTGAACGTTCTTTTGTTTTCCAAAACTAGTCTGAAAGAGTTTGGTTGCTTGTCATTCCAGGAGGTTTCGATTAGTTCGTATTTCTTAAATCTTCGATCGTTTTTGATGTTTAGTCGCCAATATTTACTGTATGATTGATACACGGCTGAAATGAATTACTTCCTGCGTATTCTGTGTTTATTAATAGTAAATCTTATTAAGCCATAGATAAGGCGATAATACGTCGATTAAAGTTGATCAATGTTTATTAATAAGAGGCTTAACTTTAATGCAATACAAAATCATCTAATTCGTCTTCCGACTCCCGATACCGGTAACTTAACCAATCAGTTTTATAGACGTTAACCTCGGGGCTCCGGCCGCATACCGTTTCACTATTATTTTAATAAAATCTCAAATTTCATACCTGAAAAGTCCAAGCGAGTAACAAAATTATAATTCCAGCTCCACGTTACATCGTTCTGTCTCGCGGCTAACGAAGCCAATTTGAGACCCATCGAACATAACCCTTCACTGAAAAACTGTGGGAACTAAATAAATACTCTGAAGAGAATATATAATGTGAAATAAACACCTACATGGATACGTGATTTTACTATAAGTTAGGCTTTCGTTTTATAATATGTATGTGTACTACTTATGAAAAAATAGACTACAGACTATTCTGATATCCCTGACTGCTAATACCTTACCGGGGCTTTCTATCTGATGTGTGTGACGTTTCTGTATGGCAAACACACTGTGGTAGAGCACGTTTTATTTTAAGTTATTCCTAAACATACATTGTAAGTAAAATTTAGCTTTCTACACTTCTTTTCCATGTAAGCACTTATTTTTCAGAACGGATCCAAATAGGTACGTTTCACGTATTGATATAGATACAGATAAAAGTGCTACGGCTATTATGATGGAAACCATGTTTTAAGATAAATAAACGAAATATCCTCAGAATCCCGAGAAAATCATTCGATCCTTATAAAGTTGGAAATAACGTGACCCGTCCTTTGTCCCTAAATCGTTTACGGATACATATTTAAATTATTGTCGCGGCGCCGCGCGCTATATTTGGGGATTTTCCCCAAAAGTACATTTACAAAATCGTTTACACTGCGACTTATTTCCCTAACTGTACCGAATGTTATCTTTATGGCGCTCTCCAATATATCATAGTTTTATACGACGCACCGTTATTGTGCCACTCGAATGGATTTTTGATAAATTCCTATAATTTCGACCTTAAGTTCTCTTTCTTATATTTTTAGGACTCCGTACGGTAGAAAATAAACCCCCACGAGATCATTCCTGTCTGTCACTGTCTGTCTGTCACATCAGGTTTCCCAATAGTACTTACATTAGAGGGAAAAATCACCAAAAATAAACCTGAGTGTATATTTACAAGATTGTTGTATGTTTATATTTAGAAACCTGTGGGTTCTAAAACAAATCCTTTATACGAGTATTTTGAATATAAACACGGAAAGAACGCATACAATGTAGCGCGAAACCCTTTTGGTTATTTCAGTGTAAAATATCATTACAATTACATGTCGTGACAAATAGACATAAATGTATGTAAAGACCTTTAATTATACAAATCTATTAATAGCAGGCACTGAAGTTATGTATAAACAAAATAAACTACAGGTAAACTTTTCAGTTTTTTGGACTATTTTTTATCGCGAACTATGGCATGTCTGTTCTTCTTTTTTGCCAAACCTAATACATTCCGTATAAAGGGNCCCCCGTCCCCCCGCCCGCAGCATCCCGCAGCCGATAAGATAACGTCACACTTCGGGTTTCCATCTATTGACAACAGTTTTCTCTCATTGGCAAGATGGACGGATCTCAAACAAAAAACCAATTCCTAACTGAAATAGTTTCAAAGACAGTGATTTCTCTTATGAGTTGGGGTCTCTATACTTGATTCATATAGAATTAACAGCCTTGATGTCTAACTGGTGTTTGACTGTTACTAATACTTTTTCTATACTCCGAGACGTTAGCGAATTCGTTCGCGTGAACAAACATGAAATTAAACAATTTGACGCGCTTGAGAATAGAATTTTCAATCAATTCTTTCATGGCGCTCGTTTGAGCAGATATTTAATACTTATTTGTGTAAAACTCCCAAGTTCTAATTACATGAAATATTAAAACGCCGTCATACGAATAGTTGTCCAATATGATAAGCATTTACTAAATGTACATGAACATTGAAGATTGGAAGTACCAGATGTGGAAAAGTGAAAGATGAAACAACTAAGATGAAACAATTATAAGAAAAATTCTAATCAATACATAATATAGGTTACCGGTACTGATTGATACACGATAGCTTAAACCAGCCGAGATAAAGCTCGGCTCAGACCGGCTCGCTTGTCAAACAAAGAGCTGTACTATCAGCCGGCATTGCGGTGATTAATGAGAGCTCGCTTGCGGCTTCTGATGGGGGCTCACCGGACCGCCACTGGCCAGCTGATAGCCGGGACACCTAGCCAGGAGCTAGCCAGCTGCTTGTGGAGCAAGTTTGCTCTTGCTGTAGTTAGCAATGAGGTTCTTCGTAACAACACGTAAAACGATGACAGATACGAGTAAGATCTGGTAATATTTTTATGCAATAAATAGACGTACCAACTACAAAATTAACGACTTAGTAAACAGCTTTCCCATTTGTGTAGAGATTCGCTAAACGTAGAGCGTCAGTAATAGCTTTTAAAAGCACCTCTAAGTTAAATGGGTTCGGATTGGAATATGTCTCTACGTGATGAAATTGTAGAGGCGATAGAGACATAATTTGCTAAATGTAGAGCTGCATCTTAACGGACGGGAATTAACGTAATTAATGGTGTTCGGCGCGGATTGCGAAGGATTTAGCGGACGCTTCCTTTAGATATACTCGCACTGAGTAATGGGCACTGGGACAAGGACGGTGGACACTATTGAAAACGACTTACTGGGGATTTGTCGTTCCTGTGACTCGCTTCGTACGTACCGTGTCACGTTATTGCAAAGTAATTTATATATTGACGTTGTTTATTTGAAGCTACGTAATAACCAAACAAATCTGATAATTTAAATAAACATTTAAATATCAATATAATAACTAATGCTTCGGTCATATGAGCGCAGTTTGGCTTAAAATGTATGCTATTTCGGAATACATTTGCGAACACGAATACGTTTCCTTTCGTAGCGCTGTCAGTAAATTGGCGTGCAAAGAATTTACCACGTCAAACTAGGACTTTAATGTGAAGTTTCTATCGCAGATAATTTAATACAAAATATTTCCCACAAAGAGGCCAAATAATGTTCAAACTTAAATAAAATATACGACAGACACTTCCATACGTCTTGTTAAAGCAAAATGACTCAATCAGAAAAACAATTATATGACTTGTCGTAATAGACATGGAATATGAATAAGTTATAAGTAAGTGTAACGATGAAAGCGAGGTCTTTGATCCGAGACGATACCGTCTTCTCGTATATTATGAAACATAATACGTACAGCCGGCCGCTCGGCTGCTGCTACAATTAACTGAATTACATCTGTTAATATTTAATGGAGCACTACGACTAGCTGTGGCGCTCCGCGATACACACCGAACACACCGGCGACATGGCTACGACTGTACAAAACTGTATTGACAATGGCAATATTACCTAATGTTTACCGTACAGATTATTAATTTCTTATGTAGCGATTAAAATGTATTTATGGGTTAAAATAACACACGACAAAAGTTTTAAATTATTAGGTAGATTTGTTAGATTATAATACAATTTTAGAGACATTTTTATTTCATACAGGACTTGGGAGGAAATCACCAGACATCTAAGGGTAAATGACCACAGCCAATTGTGGATATAAGCACATGAGGAGTAGGACGACAGTAGCGCAGACTGTATTTGCGAAAACTTCACTAAAGATAAGTAAAATAATCTTTGTAAAGTTACTAAAGGCGTTGTTAGAGACAGTGTGTCAGATGCAATGACCTTATGAGATATTAAAGGCAAATTATAGAGAACAAAATATTTTTACAGTTCACAACAACAACGCGACTGTGACGTTGAGTAAAACAATTATACTGATCTAGTTGGTATAGGCCACGCCCTCTTTGCGTTACACACTACACAAATAACTCAACAATCGCATTTAATAAATAATTTTTTTTTGTAGACTTTGTAGATTTTACAAATCTGACGCACTTTCATTTAATTTATTTTCCTTAGGTTACTTTTAAACTTAAAAACTTCAGCTAACACATTAATCTCTTAAAGAATATAGTCGTACATTTTAGATTATAAATAAATATAGAAAAGTCGAGCTCTCGTGTAAAATAGAACAACAAATAATATTCGCTGCACTCGCCGTGAAAGTGTATTCGACGAGACTTTAATATGAAGAGTCTATTGTAAGCGGGAATCTTTTGTGCTCCCAATTTTCATTTTACAGGACTATTTTATAAGACCGAATTTGGTCGCTGTAACTCCACAGAGAAGCTGAAAACAATTCTCTACAATAAAAGTAACTGGAACCTTTGTTGATACAACTGACAGATTCCAACCTCGGGAACATAAACTATGCACCTATGTTGTTTTGTCAGTGTTTACAGAGCTACCTGTTGATAATCTACAATGACAACTTTAACACGAACTTCAATATTATTTTCATAACCAGCATTTCATAAAAGAAATGTATTGTTGTCTAGAACTTTATATTCCTTTTCGGAAAAAGTTTAAAGAACAAAAAATAGTTGCCAAGTAAAACGTTTGTTTAATAAGAACGCAATATACCTATAGCATACAATTTCATTGGCTTGATTATTTAGACCTAAACCCCAATGACTTTCAACTGGCAGGATTTGACGTAAGAACCTCGCCAATATTCAACAATATAAACAATTGGCAAAGACCTGCGGACGGTAATTAGACTTATTGACTTGTTTACACCTCAATATGATATGTGTTTCAATTATCTATAATGTATATTTGGTCGCTCGTGATTCAGGAAAGCCCGTGTAATATTAGTTCGCTGACCGCTATGCGCTACACATACAACATAAGCCGATCAGTAACCAAACACGGCACCCGCACAAGTGTGTGACCAGCTTAATGTATGTCAGGACTGTCAATTATAACTAGCTTTTTAAATACCTCTGAAACAATCGTCTATTGTGATTTAAAAGAAGCTTACAAATTATATGAAAATAATAAACACGTCACATGTGTCGTTTTCGTTATAATTATAAAAGTTAAAGGGAAATTTTAATTCAACTACAACTCAAAGACAACATAAAAACACCATTTCAAAATCAGGAAAAAATTAGGACAGGTTTTTATTAAAGACATCCCATGTAAGATTGTTTACAACATTTTCGACAGCATGGATACTTTCTTAGTTTTTTATGTTTCTTTACTTTGAGTGGTTTCTCTTTTTCGTCGCTGTCAAGCTTTCTTCTAATCTTCTTTTTATACTGGTAACCGAACCTAGGACATTTCTCCAGCAGGCCGGCCAGCCTGAGCTTCTTGTCGTTCCTGTATCGGTTACGTATCTTGGCTTTCTCAAGTTCTCTTTGCAAGATCCACTCATCCAATCTTTTCTGCATAGCTTGTCTACTCGCCATCAGCTTCTGCAATCTTTCCTTTGAATAATGTTTTTTGAGCATGACCCTATCCACGTCAAAGTCTCTGTCTTTTTTTTCTAGAGTTACATTTAATTGTCTTTTATCAATCATATCAAACAATTTTCTTCTATTTTCTAGAAACGAGTCTGAATCGTCTTCGGTTAGCGTTGCATTCTTTAAAGTCTCTGTCTCTGTATCGTTTGTGACTTCTATTTGATCTTTTAATTCCAACATGTACTTGATACCTTCTAGATTCTTAGTGGTGTTTTCCTTCTTCAATAAAACCACGCTTTCATCGATAGCTTCGTGTATTTGTTTCACTAAACTATCCTTCTCTTTTTCCAACGCTTTTATCTCGTTTGCTGACAGCTCCTTTGATTGTATGCTATATTTTATATTTATTATTATTATATATACACAGTACAAATACAAAACGTTCAACATTTTTACATATTTTATTTCTATCGTATCACTAAAGTAATGTTGAAGAGTGCCCGAAAATATTATTTCGCTTTTATATTGTAAATAAATATACTATAATCGTAAACTTTTACGACGTCGAGTTGAATTTAAAACGTAACATAATAATACAACTTTATTTGAGAGTTACCGAGGTTTCTTTGTTTAATTTGTGAGAGATGCAGCGCTTGTATAAATAAAATTTCAAAGCCGCGGTAATTTTTATTACATTTTCAAACTCGGTGTTCTTATCGCGCTGAAGTCCACAAAGAAGAGAGATTCGAAATGAAAAATATTAAAATGAAAGAAAGAAAATAAGGCATAACAGGTAAATAAGCGAGTTGAATGTCGCAGCATTAAACTAATCACGGTGAAATCACGGCGGCCGGCAGTGTTTTATCTGCGACAACACTAAACACTTTCCACTTTTACACCTACTATTTAAACTCGAGATCGTATCAAATGCAAAAAAAAATGTATTGATACACCACATTGATACACCACACTGAAATTTAATAAGTAATCTTAATTATCGTCTAGGCTGCTGCAGTTTACACAATATTTAAGTACACATAATCCATCTATTTTGGAGCTCGTCCGATAATCCAAATTAATTTTCCTATCACATTTAAATTAGTACGATCGAGAATCGACATTAGTGTCTCTTGTTTAGCAATCTGTTAATAATACCTATTATACACTGTTTTTCATATTCCACGCAATTACTCCTCAGATTATTTTTCAATCGTGTTAATCTCACTCGCGATAAAGTCACTCGTGGGCCGGTGGTAGAGGACACAGAGTCATTACAGTGATGACCGCTGTTATCGGCCGCCGCCGCCGCCGCGCTCCTTCACTTTTGTACAACGCATTTCACACTGTAAATACAACTTGGGGTTTCTTCCAACTGTTGGCACTGTTATTTTGATAAATGAAAGAGCTCTAGTACGTTTGACAGAATTAAAATAATGTTTTTATCTTCTTTTTAATGTATAAAATCCTAGCATACGTGTGCTTGTCAGTGAACTCTTCCTGAGCTGCGGGACCGATTTTAGTCCAATGTACTTGAGAGGGATAGTGTAGAGGACTGCACAGCCTGCAAACACCTAAAGGTAATTTGTATTTGTGCTTTGTTCCTGTAATTCACTAGCATTGTTTCTAGTAAGCACTGAAGCCTTCAGTGAGTATTATTCTCCAGTTCAATATTAATCAATTTTATAATACCCTCTCAAATGTGCAACACAGCAAAAGGAATCAATCAAATTTTCACAGAATTTTCGCAACGAAATTCTCGCTCGTTCACCACTTTCCTGCTGATTTTTTTCCATTAAACCCAATTAATATTGAGTAACGGATCGCTTTTAATAAATTCTCTTTCAAATTTAAAGATAAGGTATCTTCAATAATTTTCGTCTAATCCGTAGACGCTGATTTAATTCGATGTCGGGACTTAGCGGTCGGGATGTTATTCTGGGCGCGCCATTTATTGTTAAACCAACATTTTTTAACTTAGAAACCATTAAGCAAATTATGATGCAGCGAAAAAATTATATTGGGTACCTATCTTTTGTTTATTTTATGAAAACAATCGATACCTAAACGAAACTAAGAGCTACGTGACAGTGGTCATTTCCACTTATGGACAACCATAGCTACTATAGCTACTAAATGCAGAGACAATGTTTTATACAATCATTATCCGAGTACCTACTTAATAATTATATATCATTTAATATCCTACGAATTCATTTCGTGCTGCCGACAAACTAATAATAAAACTAGTGACAAATATAATTAAGACGCAAAAAATAAAATATCAGAGTTGTTGTTAACGAGTAGCGTTAGTTAGTGGAAATAAGTTGTAACTTACCTAAGTTTATGATACTCAAATGCTTTTGTCTTTCTCATTTACTGCAAAAAGTTAGTGAGCGCTCCACACGGCGCTACTCGGAGAGAGAACTGTTTCTATTCAAAAGTTCAACAAAATAGAGACTAATCTTTTGTTCAGCTGATGTAACTTGGTGTCTTTCTGCAAGATTTCGGCGGAATGGAAACTCTCGGTCCGCGGAGACAGTTCCGCCGTTCCCAAATAACACTTCACCTAACTACTTATACAGATGTGATAATAACAATATTAATTCGTCTGAATTCAAATTCAATCTAACTCTTTCTTTTCTATTATAGCAGTACCTGAATGTTATTGCAAGTAAATTATAGATAACTGGCCAACTGCAAAGCCCAGTTCTCCTCTAACAATTGTTTTATTGTGTAACACTGATAGCTTAAATTAATTCACTCGTAACGAACGCTTGACGAAGCCATACGCAGTCCCATGTCTGAGATACAGATATTAAACAGAATAGAAAAACTACACAATACAATTTAAATTCATCGCAATATTACGTTATAATTGTGGCGTCAAAATATAAAGCTAGGCGCCGTTATCCTACTAATATTATAAATGTGAAAGTTTGTAATGATGTTTGGATGT
>LGAG01000271.1:16941-38193 GCA_001278395.1 Lerema accius | reverse complement strand
CTCCCCTCCTCTCTCCCCTTGCGCTGTAAAGTCGTTGTGTCAATTACACTCTCCACTAATATCTAACAAAGCACCGCACTGTTCGAGAAACAATTATTACTGTTGACGACGATTCCGGAGCGCTTCACACCTCACGACTCGACTCGAACGACACAATTTGGTGAAACTTATCTTGATAAGTAACAAACTTTTTTGTACAGATTAGACAACTTTTTGGCTAGATAACAGATGGATAATTAGGTATGCCTAGAAATATAGACGATAAGGACGCGTGCAATGTAGGGCGGAAAGTTTTTTCGGTTGTTTAGGAAGTTTGAGTTTAGCTGGTTGTCGCCACTATCAGATACTCTCGTAGTAAAAAATTAAATGATCAGAGTCCGGATATGACGCCCCTCGATTGTGAGATTACCGCGCGGCGCCGCTAACATGGTTACACTAGGGACGGTCGTCACACTCGCATACATAAAATATACTATCGACATATACTATCTTTGCAATATAAGCAAAAATAGATCGCTGATAACATAATTGTTAAAACTCTTCTCTGTAGGACACTCACCGCCACACGGAAATGTGACACTTTAGTCTCAGAATCCAGGACGTAGGTCCCATTTTTTATATGCAGACACACACACAGGCCACAGCTGGGTGTATTTTGAAGTCACCAATATGCACAAATTATTCGGTTTTATCAATGCTTATGCGGATGGCGTCGGGCGCGGCGGGCGGGTCGTCACACGCATGGAACGAGAAACGTTGTTATATTAAACGCTAGATGACGGCACCAGTTCTTACATATTCGTTTAGTAACGATATTTTGGCGGGATCTTTATTATGGAGACCTACCTACACTATTTTTAATAACTAATTTTAATATCGCACAACAATCTGTTAGAACCTATGGTTATGCGAATTTAGTGTTTAGTGTGTCGGTATATTATAAGATAGTATACGGAGCTGTGTACAACACTAGTGTTAGTTCGTTACCGACAGCTACATCCCTCGCACGGGACTCCGCGATCCGCGTTCATTTCCGTAGTCATATCGACTAATACTCTTGTACCTTCATGTTTTAATTTGAACGCGACCCTACCCTACACATAATAATTATTCAAACAGCATTAAAAATATCACCTTCCTGAAGATTTAACTCATTCTACAGTAGAGTTATCAGAATCAAAACAGTTTATTGTTGAAAATTCTTTTAGCGCATTTCACGTTTATATGACGCTAGTTCGTTTGCTATTACTATACCATAAAATATCTATTGCTACAAGTCTAAGCCGCACGGCATGTAAATTGGTTAAAAGTATTTTTCACATCGTACATATCGCCACAATTAATTTGATAATATATAATTTTTTTATTCCTATTATTTTCACAACAGTTTCAATTAAGTGTGATAAATAAGTGTATTATAAAACTACAGCGTTAAGAGAGTAACGCTGTGTAGTATGTATGTAATGTAGTGTCCTGTCATGTAATAAGTGACGTCACACCAACTCGATGTAATGCATTAAATTTATTCACGCTCGCCGCTCCTTGACGACGCGCGGACTGAGTGACGAGCGGTAGCGATTTATACGTAGCTTAGGCATCTTTGTTTCTTCTTTATCACGTATTTAGGCTAACGCATGACCTAACATTAGTTGCCTAAAAATCAGGTAGTAATAATAATTAATAAGTAAATTTTATTGTTATTATTATTTAAATGCAATTCAATTTATAACTGTATTGTACCTACTACAAATATTTAAAGTTTTAAGTTTCGTCAAGCTGTAGTCTATTCTATCCCGTTGTAGTATAATAGTAAACTAACATTAAATTAAAATATATAAATATCTAGTTATAATAAACTTTATCAAATAACATTATCAACAAGCTTTCGTAAAAACAGAATATTCCCAAAAATTTCAGGAGCACGTTCGTAATGAAGTCCGGAGATCCCGAGCCATTACAATTTATTCGCAGTAATTGAATGCAATCCGGCCTACCGGTACCGGTATTACAGAAAAAACTTTAGTACACAAAACTAAACTCCATTTTATACTTTTTCGAGTGCGCGGAGCAAATTGACTGTAAATGGTCGAAATAAATTTTACAGCGGCAGCGAAATGCATTTGGGTTTTTTAGAAAAATATTCACTCAATGAAACATGTATGTATGCCGAAATATTTATCGAAATATTTTTTGCTATCGCCATATAAAATAATGTTATAGCGCACTGCGTGTTTCACAAAATATTCATTCACAAAAGTCGATATTTTACTTTAATAATATCACGGACTGTAACAGGTTTGTCAGAATGAAAAAAAGGAAGTGTTATTTTGAAATTCACAAAATGTATAATAATTAAAAAAACACATTTAACTTAAGTCCGAAATAAAGATTTATATTTTAATTATAATCTGTTAGTCTTTATACCAGCCGTTACCCGCTGTCGCTTATCGAAGTGATCTCAACCTTCGTCGTGTCTTTAGGACAAGTCCTGCGATTTCCGGCTCCTTTCATGAGATCCTTTCAAATCTTCTAACGGCTTCCGCCGTCGTCCTAAATTATACTTTATTCTGCTGCGCGTGAAACCTATTTCAGATTGAAGGGAAAATGTCATTTTGGAAGAAAAATAGAAAAGGTCGTGTATTTAGGTTTTCTGATAAGAATGTAGTACACCTTTGACACAAAATTATGTTTGGGCGAAAAATGGTTGTTAGCGGCAACCGAGCGTTAAATACAAATCAGCTCGCGTGCGATCGGAGCCCGTCGGGGCCAGGGCCGGGGTGACTTCAGCTGCTATATACTATTCAAGATCATTGGCTCAATATGCAGAGAAACGTTTTAGTATTTTTTTTAATAGTAGTCTATCTAACGACCACTAAAGATAAGACACGAGTAGCCAAGATATATGACAGACACTGATAAATTAATAACCTATTGTGTATTAAAGGTAAATGTCATTACTAGGTATAATGCAAATTAACATTGTTCACCTATTATCTACAATGATTTCTTTATACAATATCTCCGTAAAAATTAATAGTGTGCATATATATTGTTAAATAATTAAATAAGAGTTCTGGAGGTCCGTAAACTGAAGCAATCGTTGACATTCAAGTATTCAACAAGGGCATATTGTCTAAGCCCTCGATCAACCCCCCTTCCCCCCTCCAACCCTCTCCGGCACACACGAAGAGCAAGTGAATTAGTTAATTGACTGGCGAGCCATAGTGCTTATTAATAACAAACCTTATTCTCCTGTGAACTGTCTCCTACTGACAAAGTGACGACACTCACTCGGCCCGTTCGAGTGGCCTATGTGATATAATGTATCTACTGCCTTCCACAAACATTACCTATATTTATAGGTAGATATCTATATACAATGCATGATCATCAATTTAATTAGTGAGACCTTAATTTAATGCAATATACCTACTAATTAATTTCCAAGCGACATAGCAATATGTATCGGAGTTAGGTCGTCGGCGGCTGAAGATTATGGAAGTAGTCCCCGGTAGAGTATTATGATGTTGGCTCAGCGACGGCTGCGGCAATGGGACGGACAGACGGCCAGAAGCCACTCTACAACGCTGCCTTCCTTGTTATATAACATTGGACAGTGGCATGTCTAAAGTGACAATTGAAACAAATGTTTAAATTGCAAACTGCCATCAACATAACAAAACATCGAGTAACAACATCGGGTATACAAACCATAGTTCGTATTACAGTTTCGGTAAAATAAACTTAACCGTCGACTATAATACATTCATGATAATACAACAGAACAATCGTAGCCCTGCACGTCGGAGGCGGTCGGGCTTGGCCCATAAATATCATAGTATAGAGAGGATTGGCCCATAAATACACAGCGAAGATAGCTCGCCGGTAATCCAGCGCTTAGCGGAGACAGATGGAGGCTGCTATCGCGTCTAGCTGCTGCGGCCCCTATCTTGAAGTTTAGGTCAGTGCGGTTATCATTGAGAAATATATGTGTATTCAATATTTAGTTCGAAGCCAAAAAAACGTTTTGCCGTTGGGGTATTTTCGGTCGTTCGCTGAGAAATAAAAGAAGAGACAGAAAAAGCAACGTTTAGGGTTCTATCTTAACACAGCTACACTGCTATTAGAACATGCTGACGATAACTCGTGTATATTACAAATTCAAATTCATTTTAAAGTCATAATCACGTAGATATTTTTTCAATACACTCACGAACGTATTTTTTTTTTAATTATCACGTGTACCCGTTCACAACGGCGATAATTTCTTACTGTAAACAGCTACATAGTCTGCCTACACATAAAATAATAATAATCTATTAGATTATTAAAAAAAAAATCCTTGCTACTACACTTAATATTGATTTGTCCAAGAGATTATGTTATCGGAGCTAAACATCGTTTGTTTTGAATGCGTTCACAGATTGATCTGCATCCCATGCAATGGTAATTGACTAGCTCGTTGCAATATGAATTTCAATTGTCAACACACCGGCCGCACGCGCCGCCGCACGGGGGCGCCACAAAGCGACCCAATTTGTATGATAGAAGCCGAACTCTAACGGCTATTAATCTCCCAAATGACAAATTTAATACGACAATCTTCATCATCATCAAATCGGCACGTGTTGCTTTTACCTCAATACATATTTGGCTGAAGCTGTCGATATATTCCTGCTATTGCTTTGATTTCGGTTTATAAATCCGGACCTTTTTAACATAAAACTATTGATTCAATTGTTAAAGTCGGTCTCTCTACATACATGAATACGAAAGATCCCTAACCCGGGAGCGGTTCGTCGTGTCTTTGGAGCCCGGAGTCTCAAAGAATGATCATAACTTTTTAATTATTTCCGATACCTATGTAACTTCCTGAAGGGATGCAGCTACTGGGAAGTACAGAAAGAGATGCGTTTACCTGCTGACTTTGTCTGCAGCTGGTAATTATTAATCGAAATTTAAAAACCCGAGTGCTAAAAATAGATATTTAAAAAATTATAATTATAGCCTGTTACTCGAAAAACGAAGAAGAATCTAATCATAACTTATTATGTTGAAATACCTTCATGCCGCTTGGGCTGTAGAGCATGCTAAAGAAATTGTCATACATACGCTCGTAAAACATTGCCCTTCCGTCGGCACAGTTGGGTTAGCAACCGTCTGTTTTGCAAACCCTATATGAAAGACCTCCCGCGACCAACAACGTAACAAATATGAGCGCGACCGGCGTAGGGTTAAAGAATTCTTCTTTTTCATTCGGGGATGTATCTCGTAAAAGGGATGTGTAGAAACTGATAGATCGCACCTATCTCGCACCTCTCATCCGAGCGGCTCCGTCGACTTTTATTTAGCGGTCATTCGGACCCGTATCGTAATGTTTCGTACAAATTACCTGCCGCCGCGCGATATCTATTGTTGAGTAAACGGAACACAATCGCCTTGAATTATTAAGAGGATTGCTTTCGGAGATCATACGAGTAAGGAAACCTATAAAGACCGAGCTACAAACGTCCTGGTTTTATTTATACACACGAGTACGTTGTTCCTTTGTAGGTATTGTAGCTAAAAAGCGTAAATAACACCTGTGACAATGGACTATGGTCTAATTTCGACCATGACACATCGTCGAATACGTTACGTTATAGTATAAATGCTAAGTATAACAGTATTATTCCCAAAATGGTACCGAAAGTCGAACCCGTGAAACGTATTAATAAGTATTATGGATGATATTCTTGCCTCTGTACTTTCTTTACTCTTATGTATGTGTTGGTAGGATGTAACTCGATGTTGGTTAATATGGACATTTAATTAATAGGAACATTGGTACATACTGTTTGGTAGAGTAAAAATTGTTTGCTAGTTAAATCTATTACTACCCTATTTAAAGCGGCTTTGTAATAATTACATTCCTTCGACAGAATCTCGATTGAACGATGAAGCCCTCTGAAGTTATGTAGGTATTTAAAGTTCTATCACGTACCTACCACAGTCATTTAAATAAGAAGATAACACGGGACTGCAACTGTTATGGAATGTTCTGGAGATGACGAAGGAACAGCTGTAGGACAAGGATAGAAACAAGTGCACTTACTTGGAATCTTCCAACGGCGCCGCGGCGGTCTCATGAAACACGACAGATCTTCAGCGGGGTGATTTATGCACATAATACCTACTTAATTATTAACCACATAATAATTTAGCGTTTCTACACACATATCACTTAATTTCAATGAAAATTGTACAGCTGCTAACAAATTAAACTAAGAAAATTGTCGCGTAAAAGCAGCGCGTGCGGAGATCGTAATCCAACTGACGCGTCTTGACATGTCGAGAGCGAGACAGCAGTATCTCGTTGTATTGACGAGTGCGCTTGTGGGAACAAGATAGATATAGGAAGTATTTGGCAAGCACGCTTCGTGGTAATATTTGAATTTAGAACTTATCAAACACTATTCGTTCAAAGTTTTTTTGTTCATGATTATTATGTTGTAATGTTGCGATTCCGGTGCACCAAATATCCAAAATAAATGAAAATACTTCGGTCCTCCTAATAAATTAATTAGAAAATTACAAAAACTTTTATCATGAACACTAATCTTAACTTCGCGGAAAAATTATCGTCCTCCACCCAACAAATGTTTAAATGTCATACCCAATGATAGCTATTCTAACTATACATTATTACCTAACGTATGATACATACAATACTCATAATAGTTCAACTACGGAACCGCACGATGCGCGAGGCGGCTCGACCTGGCCGTGTTGTATTGTGTTTGTAATAAACCCTGACCTTATATTCGCCGCGACGTTAAGTGCCGTTTATTCTTTACGAGTTTTAAGAATGAAGTGTACTTCTTGCATCATTTCCCGCGCATTTTTCTTCCCGCTTCCGAGATAAAGAGCCGTATTCACTAAGCACTACCTTTATCTGCTCGAAACAACTCGCCATTACATTTTTTCGTCGTTCATTTAGATAAAGTCGGTTCATTACGGACCGTAATAAGGGCAGAAGTGGGCGCAAATTATCCCCTAACCCGATTACGCGGGCTTCTCTCCTTTTCTCGCTTAAACGTTTTTTCGTAAACGGAAACGAGAGAGCAGACGAGAGATTTGCCAGCGGTCTTAAGGGCCAGTCGTCATTTCGAGTAGATAGCTCGGGGAATGCGTTTAGTTGCGGATTTTCTTGAATATTGAACACCTTAAATAAGCACCTCGTACCCAATCTGTTTGTTTAGATTTTATGCTGTGTCAGGGAACCGCTGATGGCCCTCGAGGTTAAACGTCATACCTGCCTAGTACTCACAGTCGGAGGGGCAACATTCGACCATGATTTTATATTAATGATAAATAATATTTAATAATTTCTTACTGAACCTTAATCGGTTTTATAAAAAAACATATTTATCCCTTATCATTTAAAATACAAAATGAAAATTTTCAGAGCTTCAACACCGAAATTGAATGCTATAATCCATTTTCCTTTTTGAGCATCAAGCAAACAGGAATAAGTCATGCGGTCGACTTAAGTAGGTAATTAATTAAATATCAGCTCAAATAATGAATACTCACATCGAATTCCAGAGTGCTTCGCAAACGCAGACGCTGCGAAAGGATTTTATCCTGATATTAAAGTGGAAGCCTCTGTATCCAATCCGACCGCAGTATAAGTTTACTTGTCACAAGTGAGATTATTAAAATATGTAAATAATAAAAAAAAAAATAATTACTATTTAAAATCATTATCAAACAGTTATAACTTTGTGGTTTGAACGTTTGTATTTCGTACCGTACGGGCGTATTAGAAACTAGTTATCACTTGCTTCGGTGAAGAAAAATATCGTAAGGAAACCTGCACACTTGCGAGTTTAAAAAAAGTTGTCATAGGTCTGTGAAGTTCGCGAATCCTTACAAGGCCAGCGTGGTGGACTACGGCCTGTACCCATCGCATGGAGAGAGAAATTTTTCATTTCAAACAGAACGTAAACTTAACAAACAAGCTTGCGTGGACTCATTTCTTGGTGTTGTACAACATCCAATATTATTATTTCAATATCATACCTTGACCAATTGTAAACGCAAGCAATTAATCCCGAAGCGAAGACAGACCGGGATACTGACTAGTAGTCGTTGTACCCTCCTATGAGCAGTGTAGGATGGTCCGCGGCCGGCTCCACCGTGCGCTGTGACCGGCCGTTACCGGTGCACGAGTTAAGTAGTGTGCTGTAACGAGCGGCTCGACGCGCGGCGGACGTGAGCGGCATCTCGCGCGCCGCCGCAATTACCCGCTCGGCTACCTCCGCCGGCGAACAACACGATGAGTTTGTTTACGAGAATAAGTTTCTAAGCAGAGAAGAATCGGAATTTGTTCATTAACGATCCAATAAGTCTTTGATAGAACGTCTTGTGAATAACGCGAGTGTTTTTCTTAATGTAGACGTGTACGGAAGTTACTTGTTTGACTTTATAGTACGGTTTGGAATGATTTATTTCATACATTTTATTAATTATTTTAACTTCGGTAGAAATATTATAATGATTACGTATCATTAATAGTGTATGGATTTTAAATTTTTTATTAATTTTTGTGAATAAAATATAATAAGTATTTCGCAATAATCAATACACATAAAAATTCCGATGTTAGTTAATCACCATTAATTTGGCTTCTTTGATGTTTCAATAAAACAAAACAAAAATCATTTCTATGATAATTCGAATTAAAGAAATGTTCTTAGCTTATCGTTGTAATTAAACTAAAAATACATTCATCAATCCCCGAGCAAAAAAGTCCTCGCACCAAACTAAAACAAGAGGTAAGTTTGAACGTGGCCGGAATAAGATACGCAACAACAGTGAGGCCCGGTCCCACCTAGACCGCCGCGGCGGTCGGCGGCAACACGTGATTAAACCACTCGTCAACAAAGAGTGTAAAGAAGTATATTTCGACCCTTGTACTAATTTGAGGACATTATTTTTGATCACATTTTTAATAGCTATAGAAAAAATTATTAGAGTGCACATTTCTTTTAGTGAGATTCAGGGGTGTGTCTCTGTCTATTTCAGATAATTATTTAGTCTTCGAATTATGCAAACGATTACTGTTAGAAATTACAGGTTAACAAATAAGGTCGGTTATCCTTACATACAATTTAATACAATTTACAATGCTATGTACGAACGCTACAAAACATGATTTGGTTTTCCGTCGTAGTGTGCGGCTTTCCTTATACTTTCTATTTGTGTTATCTCAACTCAAAACGTTCTGTTCCGAGTATCTATTTTGTAAATAGTTCCGTGGACCTTAATTAAACCTACTATCTGACTACAAGTTTTTTCGTAATACAGTTTTCTTTTTCGTAGCAATTTGTGATTTCCCAGTATTCATCAATAGACCTTCTCTGTAGGATCCTTTTAATAGTCTAATTAAAATTAATTTTTATCATATAGAAATATGGATTCTCAGTTCCTTTTCAGTGACTTCGTCAGCCGATACCTTTTCCCGTCTACTGTATGTAAACTATGCAACACTTTTTAGCGTTACGTAAGGTATTGGATTTAACCTTTTGACTAGAAACAGCTAAATATTTCCCACGGTATTAGGAGCATATTTTGTTTAGTGAAGCCAGGGGCGATCGGTACTAACAAATAAACAGCAATGGAATATCACAACAGTGTAAAATAAACCCGTTCGTTTCCCGGCGGCAGGGCGCGCCACATATCAAACATCGCTCGCTGCTAATATCGCTACGTTCATATCAAATGAACGTGAAATATTTGAGCGCTTCGCTACACGCTCGCGAATTAATTCAGGCTCCGCTGCATACGAGTGGCGCGTCCATGTTCTCAATGAGATGTTACACGCTCGCAGTGGCTCGCACTGTAGCGTGAGTGTGCAGCCGCTTCTAAATACGAACCATGGAACCTCTTTAATTAATGACTATAATGTACCGACGGAACTCTGTTTGTTATTAGATATATTCTTGTATATAGGATAGTTTTTTTTAAACCCTACATAGCGCGTGACACGCACTTGATAGACGTGCACTGTGAAACGGTTAGGTACCTATATTTCTATGGAAATAAGAAAACAAACCACTCAAGCCACATGGTAGTAAGTAGGTACAGTTGCTAATGGACATTGACACTAATCGTCACAAATTGCGTAGGTAACCGACCAAGAATGAGGAGATATAAAAAATGAATATTCGCAACTGTTAAATAAAATCAATACATACAAAAGTAACAGCTACAGCTAATATGGTTGACGAGCTTCACATCGGAATATATCGACGGCTGCCTTTTGAATGCATTTACATTCCTTTACATCTGGCGTGACGCGGCTCCACTCCGCCGGTCACTGCTATTTCAGGCTTTCACTCACATATGAATATGAATCAGCTGTGAACACGCCGCCGTGTATATTCTAAAGAGTATTTCCTACTGGCCGATGTCCTATTTCTGAACCTATTTCTTGGATCGCATAATGATCAAAGGGATTTGTAACGTCGTCTTTTAAAGGTCATACCTACTCTGTTGTAATTATGGTCGGGCAGCGAGGACGGCGGCGAACGACCTGATTTAATTCCTTCACTCAATCACTGGTCCTCGGTGTCGTTCGTACATTTTAGATTTGGTTCATTAAGCTGCTAAAGTTGACTTAAGTACATGGGTATCTTAATGGATAACTTTAAATGTGTTAAGTAATATTTGCTTATGGACTGACCAACCATTACGTTCCCATAAAGTTCTGAGCTCAGTTTTACATAATCATACATATATAACACGTTAGCAAATGCAATGCAAGATCAGCTACAAGATTGACATAAACATATGACAGGTGATCGATTTTATTATGATAGCAAATTGCTTAAAATGGTTTACAATGTCCTTAACTTCTATTAATTAGACAACAAGATTTTCCTACTTGGACGTCTGAAATCACTGGGTGTGTAATCTTCATTGATAAATACTGCCGGGAACGGAATGCTAATTAACTGCATCGTGCAATATGAATTTCAATTGTCAAACAACAGACATATTGGCGCGCTCGCAGCAGCCGCCGGGAATTTAATTGCGGTTATTATGGGAACTAATAGCCAAACAACGCACATATTTGCTGCTTTACACGTATTTGAACTTCTCTCCATAAGAATATTTCATAAACTTGCTGTTTGCGCCACATTGGAGCAATTATTGAAAATCTACCCTCAACATTTTTGATATCTTGTCGGTTGCGGTGCGCCGACAGTCACGCTAGTCTGACGCTGGCTACCAGGCAACTAGCTTGCTCTCGGAGCCCAGCCGCGCCGCTGATCATTTATACACCATCGTGGAATGTCCATGTTTTATTTAGTTTATCATACAGTCCACTATTATAATAATATCTTAGGTAGTGTGTGTGTTGTGTATTATATCTTAGGTCGTGTGTGTGTGTTGTGTATTAGGTCTGGGTTGGACAAGTCGTCAAGCACAGAAGACGCGAGCTGTGTGAAGGTCATCGTCCATCATTTCAACCAGTTTCAAGGTAAGTCTAGGCTAGTCTATTATCCGCCCACATACAAAACCGCTCTAGTTAGCGGTCGGTACTATCGCTGTATACTGCCGCGCCAACGCTTGCATTAAACTATTTATTCTGTATAAATTGAATACTGTTATTGATGTAGTAGTAAGCGTTGTTATAGTAGGCAGTATTACAGCGTAACTTACACAATATTTTTTTAACGCAAAATCTTATATGTTCGCGAATGTCCTGCATATACCTACAATTATATTGCGTTGATAATGAAGTTACAGCGGGCAACTAATTCTTTTTCATGAGTAAAATCCGCAATCCCTATACCCACTTTATTTAGTGTTAACGTGTTTGTTATCTGATGTGAAGAGGCTCTGTCTATCAGACAATGAATTCTTTCGATATCGAGGAGCGACACGGCAGATGGAAACTTATCATAGCGCCTCAGACTCCTTTAATCTCAGTAAGTAGGTACACAGCGAGACAATTCATACCATTTACACGGATACGAACATGACAGTCGACTGCCGACTACTGCCTACAACTTCATGTCGTAATGAATTACCTAACTCGACTTATTTTTTTGCTTACAAACTGAATCTTTGTTGTAGACAGTAGTGTCGTATAGTTGTGTTTTAAACTTTATATTATTTTTGGTATTTTCCAAATCAAAACGTTTTATAACAGCCTTTACGGGACTATTTGTGATAAACCTATTTGATTTTTTTATCAAACGCATTTCATCTTCATCCATACGAGAACAGCATACGTGAATACGCGAAACTTAATTTCGACTGTACCACATTTTAATCGTGGAATTGTCATTGCCAACTCCGCATTCGCTAACAGAATACGGCGGACAACAGAGTAACTAAAAAAACAGAGTAATTAAAATGTTTCCTCCAGCGAATACGTCGTTACACTGTGTAATTGAATTCTTACTGGTCGCGTTGTTTGTGTTGCGTTTGGCTCCTCGCGCCGCCGCCGCTCTGACGTGTGCTTCAACATCACCACAGAAACTTAATTGTTTTATGATAGTTTGCGTTTTTTGTAAGGGACTACTAAATGGGGATCGCTGGGGTACTTGAATACACCCCTGTTATACTAGAATGTGGTCCGGTCGCTCTTAGGTGGCCATTTTATCCACGTTCAAGTGCAAGTCATGTTATAAATTCTTAAAAACGCTTATAAAAATTGAAAAGTGATTTTAGTCAAAATGTTAAGACTTTAAATATTTATCTTGATTTTTTTAATAGTCTGCATTACGACGCTTTCATATTGTGCGCAGGTCGTAGAACATTAACGAGTGACCAAACTACACTCAGTATCGGAACTAAACCGATAAATTAAAATACAATAGGAGCTGTTCGGGAACAAAACTCATAATTTAAAATACCTGTTCACGAACTGGGCAACAGTTACATTTCAATAACAAGTTTGTGGTGCGCGGATAGCTCGGTCGTGCAGGAGTCCATTCCGATTTCCTCTCTATGAATGACCCATTTGAAAAAGAAGAAGTAACGTTTATTCATCTAGTACTAGCTTACAGTTTGTATCAAATCACTTGATTCGATATTGCCGCCGAATTTCATGATGATTATAGGGTCGCCCTCAAATCACGGTGCGAAATAATCACAAACTGACATCACAGGGTGACGTCTTGACATTATTTGATTGTTCACATACAGCACGGTCTACCGAAAATTGTACCGGGAAACGTTATCATTCGTTATTAACGTTATGCTTTTCCCTTCTACGCTTCTTTGTTCCGAAGACTGCGTCTATATATTTTTTGGATATCATAGAACCATTTTATTATCGACCATTGAACCTACGGCCTGTGACAGTGGGTCCCTCTGTCGGCGCCAGAAGTTCATTAGTGTACTCCTGATCACTACGGTTAAGCGTTGTTACGAAAATGTTTAGCTGAGACTCATAAATAAATGGCGTCTGAGAATGCCAAATGTTCACGAACTTAAAATTAAAACAAAGCAGGCCGACATTCTGTAGCGGATATTAAACTTGTCATTTACTTGTCGACGTTGTATTGTACAAGAGAGCTTTTAAAGTGGATCTTGTTTAGGCTCTTCACAAAATATATTGCTCTTACATTATATTACGCGACTACTACTGGCACTTGTATTGTTTAACCTGTTAAAAAATACATAAAAAATGGGTCTGTGTGTCACTAGAAAATTTTAAAGTGGTAAGTGTTACAGAAGAAGAATAAAAGAATTACAAGCAAAATTTTAATATTTTGTGAAGTCAATTTATCAATAGTGTTATATTGACTGTACTCGCCCGGCTGCGGTCTGCGGAACTTACTTCGAACTATTCACAACACTACCAGTTAATTGGTCCCTCCGACATATTTGGAATTAAAAGTTATCGAATCTGTTCCGATAAAGCATACGGCTTTGTTAATTGTAAGTAAATAGTTTGTTGTTGTGTTATTTTATTTGAATAGGATAACTTTATTTTGACAAAAATGTAAAATTATTGTTCCTTCAACGATGGCAAAGCCGTAAGCAATGGCTAGTACTGTAACCATAAAGTGTTATTTATTAGACGTTCCATATAAATAGTACGGGTGAAGTAAGTACAGGACATTAGCACTATTACACTGGCTGGACAAATGGAGAGGTTAAGCGTCTAAAGTCCTATTAAACTGCTAGAGGTTCCCCTGGGAACAGCCAGGCTACTCGGCGAGCTGTGAGCGATCGCTGCAAGCTGTCTGATTGTGCTAATCTTACTTGTATTAAACCTGGATAAAGGATCCAATGTCCTAGGTGTTCACACAAAATAAAACAATTTTCTTACGTTACCTTTACATTCCTTTAAAAATTATAAATAGTGGCTTTTGTTAGACCGCTACCAAAATTGATACGCTAGATGACGTCAGCACTAGATCGACCTAGGTTGACCTAGGTTAACGTGTACACCATTGACCTGTGAGTAGCCCATCCCTTTATTGTATTGATAATATCTACTGTGGCAAACTGAGCGTGATACAATTACCCGAGTGGTTGTATTATCAAATTTCAAGTACTGAATATAGGAACTCGAACTTAGCACAATACTGTCTACTAGGTACACGGCGGTGTATACATACATACCTATAATATGCATATTTGCGAACGCAGTCCGTACTGATTGTCGCTTCAACGAGATACATAAGACTCAGTATAATACACTTTGTAAACACATGCATCATAATGAAGACACGAATACATAGTAAGCATTTCTGCTTAAGTTTCAATTAACTACAATTTCAATTATCGTTTAACTAGTTTAATTCGACAGCTAGTTGCGCTACAAAAACAACATACACAATGTAAATCACCACTCGCCGCTGACAAATCTTTGCAATACCGAAACAGTTGTGGAATAGTTGCGAGTTGTGAGTTGCGAGCTAACAGTCGTGGGCGGTAGCTGGCTGTCGGCGGTCGGCGGCGGTCGCTAGTGATAACTCAGTGCTTCAGAAACTACTAACAACTGTTGCTACACTCATTACTACCATCTACATATTAATGTGACTCCGGTGGCCGCATACGACCCACCTGCTCACGAATCCTACAGAGACCGATGTTATTTTCACGCTATCGCGCTTTATGTCTCGAACAATTTGTTTTATTACCTAATATAATTTAATTTGACTTGCTTTACATGAGCTGTAGTCCCGAAGATGAAACAAATAATATTTTTTTTTATTTATCTACATAATTTCAATTTATTTTTATCTATTCTGTTCATGTTACACAGAACTGAATGGGGAAGGATTTCTTTTTGTTCTGGTAATGAGGAGAATGGTGGTTGGATTAAAATATTCTCAGTTCAATCAAGACATCAAATGAAGCAGGCATTCAGATTTCTTTTAGTTGATCGGTAGGTTTTAACAAATATGATAGATACTCTGACAAGTGAAAACTATTCCTTGATAATAAAAGACAGTGTATAGTACACAGTCTCTGTGTGGTGTCTCTACTCATGGTCCTACAGCAATGTCGCCTCAAATCTCTCGAGAACCAGATGTGTGGACACTTGCTAACACCCAAGTACTCGTACGTGTGATTACAGTATTGTAGTACGGATTAATCCGTACTAAGTAATATTATAAATGCGAAAGTAACTCTGTCTCTAAGTTACGTTTTATGTCTAAGCTACTAAACTGATTTAGTTGAAATTTGATAAACGGCTATGACTAATCCGGGGCAAAAAATGGGATTTAATTTCGGTAGTACGATCCCCTGTGATGATTTTGGCGGATGTGTTAGAGCGCCTGATGAACAATGACTAGCAATACGACACGCAGCTTTTTTATCACGTTTTTCGACGCGAAGCGAGATCTGGTATCTAGTTATTTATAAAATCCGGATAGTATTGAATTTCTCAATTACTTTAAATTGGTGGAGACACGCGACATTGTGCTAGGACGAGTTTGACACTGACATTATGCGTAGAACAATGCACCTAATTAGGGGATCTTCATGTATGTAAACATTCTTCGATACCTTAATAACAAGACGATTCAACTTTCAGTACAAACATACTGGTGCCCACTCTAGCTACAGCGGCCGGCCATTGAACAGACCGCGCACCGAGCACCGAGCACCACTCAGCTCCGCGCCTCTTCCACTTCAATAAAGCAATGAAACCTGCGAGTCCTGCTCCTCCAGCCCGCACGCTTCATACCGATCGATGAATAGTTCTACTTCATAAAAATAAAACCCCATCCATTATTTCTTAACCGGTAATTGCTCTTACCGCGTTCCATTGAATAGAATAAAACCTGCTTATGAATAAAACTATTCAGTCGAAATACTATTCAGGGCTCTAATCGGGAGTTATTAAAAATTAATTGCATTATTGGCATCCGATCCGCATTCGCAGCGGGACGTGTATTCCGAGACTAATCCGGGGCTGCGGCGCCGCTCGTGACGTCACGTCATTATGGCGCGGCATAATCCGAGGCCTTAAACGAAATTAATTGGGCGTATTGCCATTTGCGCTCGAAACATGATTTGCCGCTAGCGTGAGAGCCCGCTACGGAAATCATGCTCGCGATATAACTGACTAGTTGGTCACAGATAGAATTCTGGTTTCGATTCGATTACCATGGACTCAATAGCCTAATAGTGTACAATTTGTCTCAATTACAAAAGTCGCAGATGGGCCAAACTATTCTGCGGTAACTCAATTGAAGCTCAACCGAAGCATCCGAAAATTGGCACACTTGGGAAACCAGAACTATGTCTTTATGATACCAAATATTTTCGGTCAAAAAAATAGAACGCAACGTCCAGCGTTCACGAGCTAATCGAATACTGGCGTCGTCGACCACAAAAATAAGCACAGAATGGTTCGAGCGATGCAACTTCAGACCAACGTCCTACATAAAGTTAGATGTTGTCAGCTGACATCTAGACCGAAATTAGCGCTGGAAGACATCTGGCAGCGACCGGCAACTGCCACCAGCTAGAACAGAACTAACAACACTCTTCAACAACTACAGTCAAAGTATTTGAAAGAACTTGAACTTTTTACTGTACCCATTAAAATGGGTACTGATATAGATATGAAATTAATATACTCGTGTTACTAGTACTGACGTGCCTACTTACTGGCATAGTAGCATGTTTCCTATACACTGATGTAAAGTAGGTACCTAAAGGATCGAGTCGGTCCTCGGTAATGAAATGTGGCTTCACTCCATGTTTCCCCGACACTGACAAGTGGCTCCACCGGCGCCCGGTCTACGCAGCCCTCCAATTTACCGGAACAACCATCCCAATTATACACACAATAAAAAGTAGAGCCGCTTTTCAAGCAACTCTCCAATGGATGAAGCTGATTTTTCTTGTTAATTAAGGTATCTCCCGACACGCGCGTTGACAACCCATCCCATGCGTTATTACGTTCTGTTATTAATGAATACGTTATAATTGAGGGATTATTGTACGATTAATAAGTAATTGATTAGTATATCGCTTAATCTTGCGTGGTTGATCTCGCATTAATCTCGATGCAGCAAGACTACCGCCAACAAACACAAACTAGTATCAGGATGAATTACTTTTAAACCATCGGATGATCGGAAATTACTAGGCTACATTTTCTTTATACCTACGTATATAAAAACACAGCTTTCATGTGTAGTAGCTTCTAGTAGTGTGTGTAATTTGCCTAAGATTCGAATAGTATAAGTCTTATCGCTTATGGTTGTTTGCCGTTAACACCGATATTAAAATTATGCCAATTGACGCGTGAGTAATGTTGGGTAGGTACCTACATCAGTGGCAAGTTGATAATTGTTGGCTAGAAGATAATTTTAGCGCTAAACGATTTATGGAGTTTGGGCATAATAGATACAACAATATAGTCTAAAGCATTGTATTGCTGAGTCTTCTGGTTTCGGTAGACGTAGGGCATGTAGAAGGAGTCCCCGGTGCGGTGCGCGTAGTCCACCATGCTGCGCTTCAGCAGGTGGTAGAAGAGTCGGATGCGAGGATGTACCGCCACCTTGAATGTCTGCAGCCTCTTCAGCACGTGCTCCACCTGCGGAACACGTCGCACACCACTACAGCTGGAAACTGAATGGCTAACGATCGTGCTAGACGAAAAACATTTCATAACTTAAAGCTCAGGTTTCAGCGAACTCAGAGGTTGATATTGAGTGGTAGTGACAAAAGAACCCCTATTAAACTAAAAGAAAGAAATATTTAATTATTAGATACCTTATTTTCATATATTTTTTCGTTATTCCTAGCGGATCTACGTTACACAATTATCGAATAGTCCCTATAATTCATCGCATCACCCTTCAACTAAATGTATTATCCGCTCCGTTACTAATGACTGCCCCACAGCCGCCGTCCGCCGCGGCGGAGGATAACTCTCACTTCATTCATTATTATTGATGGATTGGCTCCGTACACTAAATCATCAATCAGATCAGCGCCACTGATATCGGAGTATTCTTCGCCACAAGATAAACTAACAATGGATTAACAAACTCTTGCAACAAACACATTATAGCCAAATTCAAGAAAATTGCTATAAATGATGCTTCAAGCAGCTTCCTACTTAAAAATAAGATAATAAGTGAATAAGACATTGAAGTAATTCATTGCAACTTATTAATAATTGAACAACATAATACCAACATGCTTGCCAAGTCCCGGGTCCGCCTTCAGTCGGCTGAAGTCCTCATCTAACGTAAAGATGTGAGTGCATTGCTGAAACCAGATAGATTTATTGATAACGAGCCTCAGATTACTCATATAGTTTAGGCGGGTGCAGTCAATATTTGAACAGGTATCGACTAAGGACTAAATGTCTTGAGTGGTTCTTAATAATTAACAATAACTATAGCTTTACATTACTCCGTCTGTCGTCTTGAACAGTAAACAACTAATCTAGTAGGTATATGTAACTATTTCCCAGTGTTTCATTTCATCAGGCTTGCCTATCTATACCTGACCAGTGTGGAACACTCTATAGCCTGAACTTAAACCCACCACACCCGAATTAGTGTCGTTACTAGACTTTTATGCACCCGATGCAAGCGTTGTGCTGCCGAGCCATAATAACGGCACTGCAGAGAACAACTGAGCCAAGCAGTGGGACGGTTGTTTGTTGTGATTATAAATAAGACTGCAAATCAACTGTATACAAGCGTACAAGTCAACAATAAATTATTAAAATATCTTACAACGCAGGCCGGCACCACCACGGCCGCCAGCGCCGCAACCAGCACCGCGCCGCTCATAGCAGTCTCCGGCAGTGAACGAAACAATTTCACGGACATTAAATTCTACATGTTGCGATTACATTACACACGACCGCGGTGACGCTCATTTTCCCGCCACTCGCGTTTAACTCCGTTATTATGACGTTGGAAAGAAACAAAGAAAAAAACATATTTATACCGCCAGTTTTATTTATTTATTTCTTACTGACCATATCTCTATTCCGTTCTGTATTCCCATGATTTTTCAGCGATCGAATAGCCATTATCCTTTGCATTCGAACAAATTTTCAAACGAGCCGCAGGTCTCGTTGTAACAGTAATATGGTATTGTTAATAAGAACCGCGACCGCAGCTCGAATAAAAGGTTATTTCCGTCGTTGCGATGCGCCGCACGGCTTCTCCTCTGAGGAATACCTAAAGCAGAATATCCTGCAAAAGATAATGCAAATACAAAAATATGTCGTATCTGCTCCGCACGATACTCATTTGTTGGGAATCTGAAAGGGAAATCTGTGAGGGCTCTTATCTGCAGACGAAGAGGACACGGGGGACCGCGGGACGGCGGGACGGCGGGGACGGCAGGACCCGTGCCGGGACGACACGGGACGACGGGGATCTAAACAGGTTCAGATAGAAGCGATCGCAATACGTACGGATCGAGTGTCGTATCGGGACTGTGTTTTGTATTCCGTCCGTATAATGCAATCGTTCCACTTGTTTCTTATCGCTTCATACTGAGAGTGGACCGCGCTTCAGTTACTCCAGACCACGGCCGGTTGAAAACTGATATCGGTACTAGCCATGTATTTTTTTTGTGGTTGAGTGGAAGACTTTCTTTTGCAATTTGCCATATTCTTGTACTCTATTTCAAATCACCGTTGTATAATGAGAGGGCCCAGTTTGAAAAAAGTTTATGCCTTAGTGACTTAGTGTAATACACGATTAAATTTAAGTTATTTTTTCAATTTTAATTTAACTTAATTGCTTTGAGATGTTTCACCTCTCCATAACAAATATTTGTTAAATATTCCTCTGGACTAAGACAGTTATTGCTGATTAAATTTGGTTTAAACCCAGTTATTTTAAAGTATAAACACCTCTCTAACAATTTGGTTGGCGCCTCGCGGTGAGAGGGCGCTCTTATCGCCGCCAACATTACCATAACGGTTAAACTGTAACGCTATTACACGTCGCGTTCACTGCACACTGCACACTGCACCGCGCGCACTAACACCGTGGACATACTTCTATTTTAAAATCAAATATTAAAAAACAGAATGAAATGTGAGATTAGCTGGATTTATTTGCAATGTGTCATGGCTTCGACACGATTCTTTACCTGTCATGTTTGTATTTCCTCCTTCCAATTCGTCGTAGATGTACTGAGAATTACTTTTGAGCTGCGATAAAAATAGCTGTGTTGTTGGATTGTTGACTATTTGGATAAAAATAAGCATTTTATCTTTTCCAATAGTAAAGGTGCGAAATTGTAAATAATATTCGTAGGCGCCAATTTCCCTTTATTCTGTTTTTCTAACGTGAGCTTACGTACGAAGAAACCGGATCAACATGCGGTCGAGTCTTTTCGTTGTAATTTTAAAAAGTAAGGATCATATACTGAGATACCTCGTGGTAGATTGACTGATTTTATACATTATTTAAGCCCACTGTGCTGATCGCACTTTGCACTACTAAGCTTACGTAAGCTTTTGATAATGTAACTCCATAACTGCATTGGTACTGTCAAATGTGTGTTTATAATTCCGCTGGAGTTACACGATGTACCGAACGTTGCAGGTTCGGTGTGAACCTGCCCTTACGAGCGTCACGACACAAAACATTTGTAATCTGTTTATCGAAGGCATTCTATGAGCAGCGCCACGAGCATCAGATATCGCTCACAAGCGCTATTTAGCCTATAAAGGCAGTACTTAGCCCCCGCCTGTAAATAGGCGCCGGGCGATAGGCCGCCCCGAGCCGCCCC
>LGAG01000269.1:222183-250223 GCA_001278395.1 Lerema accius | reverse complement strand
CTGGAGGAAAATAAGCATATGGTGGGTCACGAATCAATTTGTTCGATAGTACCTTTGAATTGGTCGCAATAATTGTTCTATTTAGCATAGCATTCGTGGGACCATTTCAGGCCTGTTTTGAACAAGTTTTCATTATGTCGAACTTTAACTAGGAAATAAAGGGTAAGGACCTACGAGTAAATTTCACTTATTTCTAGTTCTTGAACTACCACTACGAAGTGCCACTACGAATTTGCTTTGAAGAACCTTTACAACTTGTCTTAATACATGGATGCTATAAGTTACACTATACATTTGAATCAAATAATCTTAGGATTAACTTAAATTCAAAGCGCAAATTAGGGGTAGCTGGCGATTGGTAACGGGTCTAACCACTAAATGAACCTTAGCACGGCTCTTCATATCCATAAAAGTAATTTTAGTTAATAGAGATTATTACGGTCCTGTTGTTTCTAATACCAATAGCGTACTTTTATGGTGATTGTGTAATTGTTTGGTCAGCAATTTAAACGAAATTACTTTCGACGTTTAACACTGTTTCAGCTAGTGCCCTCTCTTTCTCTCATCGCATCATATGAATTAGTTCAAGAATATATTCGTAGAATAGTTTTTTTTTCATAATTCCGTTTTAGGTCTATGTCACAAGCAAATTCATAGATAACGTTGAATTCATTTACAGAACACTAGGAATGTTACTTTTTGCATTAAGGGTTGATTAAATACTTAATATTGAGTACAATTTTACTGCCAATGTGGCACCGTAAACGGTAATTCTATTAACAATATGACAAACAAGAGTTATATAACTATCGAACTATTGATAACATGAAAGTTATATTTAGTTCTGCTCTAAATAACTTGCAGTGCTGTTTGTAATTACTTATGTGTTGTGGTGAACATAATAATATTTTTGAAATATAGTATTACTATATACTATATACAGACAATATAGATAAGGTTTTGGTCAGCAATCACATTGAAAGTACCAAGTAGAAAACAAACGACGATAGCCTAGAAATATATCTTGGGAAGCCTTCAACTGATATTGTTAATGATAACCGTAATATTTAACATTAATTTCTCTATAGTACACTACTATAGAATTCGACTACCTTTAATATTTGTGTATCGTTCGCGAAACAGAACTCGACAAATAAATTCATACTAGTAAGTAATGATAATAGAATTAAGTATAGGTACCTTACTTATAACAATTAATATCGTGTAATGTATTTCATACAACGCTTCCACTCTTACTTGAGAACATCTAAGAAATAACAAATTTTAAAAGTAACGTAATTGTAAGCCTTAAGCGACGGAGGACATAATAGAACACTAGAATGTAATCCATCCATCCATCTGTAACATCACTTTGCATACCTATACTTAATACTCCATAATAAAATGATTGAATTAAATTCGTATTTTAAGTGTAAAACGTTTTCAATATCAGTAAAACTTCATAATGTAATGATCGGATGATATTTTTTCGATTGAAATCCGGTCATTTTCACACGTGAACGTTTATCATCGGCTGGTGACGTCACAGCGTCACAAAGGCACGGGTTGCTAGCTTGCGACGTTGCCGCTGGCAGGAATGCGGCCGGCGCGTTGCCAAGCCGCCTCTCGATACGACGGGCGATAAACGCGAGTGCATTGGGCGGCTCGGCTCGGCCACCCGAATCCGCCATCTTGTTTTATATACTCCGTGTCCGTTCCTTTTCTACATAGCTGGTAAAACGCAGAGATCTTCTGCGTTTGGATTTCGAACGCGCTTTGAATTTTAATGCCTTAGATGTTCTAATTTTGAATTGCGTTTAAATTGTTCTTGTAAAGCGATTCAGTAATATCGTTATCTTTAGTTTGTAGGTACCTAATTATCTGGGAATTGTATTTCTGTTAATGACTAACTGTTTCTATGAATCTGAATGTTATATTTCACGTTTAATGCTACAATCGTTACAGAGGAAACGGATAGGTGGGTTCGTCGTTTCACTTTGTTGTACGACTACAATGTAGTTTGTATAAATGATACGCCAGAGACAAAGCGATCGCCCCCTTGAAGTTGCCTCGAGCATTTTCAGAGACCTCACGGCCGGGGTCAACGACATTATAATTCGACCAAAGACACATAATTTTTTTTTAATTTCGCAACGAGACGAGTGCACCGTTGCATACAGGCTGCTTCTATTTTTAGCTTATATGAAAGGTTGGTCGCGCGAATAATCTAGTTATCTGAGTCACGTTCGCTTTACACGTGTTCATTGTACCTAAACGTTTTGGTTTCTGCTTTCCTACATACGTCGTTCTGAAACCCGACGTTTAAACACTGTTTTCCGCTTGCTAAGTGCATATATTACCAACAAAGTATGAACCTATATCTATATTCTACAGTATTATAGCTTTTGCATATATAAATATGATAGTTAATATCACTTTTGCCTATATAAGTATGATTGAATGATTATTGGCAATTAAATGACATTGTACAGAAGTCGCTCAGTAATTATGTGATCGTTTTAAGAGCGGCATCAATAATTATGTAGCGTTATCAAATGTTAATTTGTCAAAGCAATTTGAAGGGGCTACATAAATATTACGTTATCTAAAAGTTGTTATACAATTTATCTTCTGACAGACTTTTAATGTTAGTATTAATATACGAGTTAACATGGTTGAATGATTGACTTGACTTTATGACATTTTTTGCTTGATAATCAGTTATGATTAAAAGTTGGTAAGTATTTAAAAACGTGGCAATCTAAATTAATTGTATTGAAATAAAATAATAGCCAATGAAGACGACCTAATTATGAAGACTATTATAGCTTTTTATAGGTCGGCGGTTGCCATAAATGTCAATATCCATGGAAATTGGAACTGACATAGTTTCACCAGTTGAGATAAAATATTATTTCGAAGTCCCTAAAACAAGGGTCAACCTGTAGATTGACGTATTTTTTAACCCTTACAAAGACGAAACAATTGGGGAAAACTGAAAAGTACGAATTGTACCATCGAACATTTTTACATTTGTAAGTGTTACGTCCCTTATGGTGTAACGGTTACTAACTATATAAAGCTACTGTTTATAGGGTCTTGGATCTTAGGGTATTTTCCGTGAGGTATAAATTTGAATGATAAGTTTAAATGCCTGTTCTTGTTCCGGGTGTGTGTTTTAGTTTTTGTGTATTTTGACAATGGCACCCAAAACACAAGTATCTTAGTATAGGATTATACATAACTTAAAGTCCCTGAAAGCCTTTGACATGGCTTAAACTGGTTCCTAAGTAAGCAAAAACCAGGACCAATGGCTTAACTTACACTATAAAGCATGGAAACCCCTATGAAATAAAAAAAGACTCGTTATATTGCTTAAACCTTTCGCTTACGATTGCCACGTCATTTAGCTGTAATTTATTAAGTGCAAGCGAACACAAACGAGCTATGAGTAGCAAAATGTAAGTACATTGTGTTTGTAAGTTGACACTACCATCGGGGCCGACCGCGTAGGCAGTTGTTGGTCCATAGCAATAAATAGAATTATCTGTATTTATTTTAGCCAACGTGATGTTTCGGTGTCGGAGCGAGCGAGTAGAGGTCGTATGAAAGTTGTCGGGGCGCGGGCGTATGCTGCGCCAGACGTACTCGTATGTACGTCTTTGTACACGTATCGAACGCTTCGAGGAAAATTTCAATCGTTTCCCTTTACATATTGCTTACATAATTATTCTCTGTGTAATTGACTGTAACGAGTATAGAGTAAAACTTATGTAATCTTAGGCATTGTAGCGTAATTACCGCTATGGTACATCTATGTATGGTTCTTGAAATGTTAGTACCTACCTATTTAACATCGATTGAAGTACATAAAATTAAAGCTACAACTACAATTAGTTACTTTAACCAATAAGGAAATACGAGGTCTGAATCTCCCAACTCTCAAATACAGATTGCAAATGGAAACGTTAATCAAACTAGTTGTTTACGATTAAACGAAACATTGAATTGAACGTTGTTTGCAATTTGATCCTATTTAAAAAGACAAAGATGGATATAATCGCAAGCGCGTCACACTCCGTCACCGCTACTCAAAGTTGGCGGAGCGCTGACAGATGGCAGCACTTGTTCCGCTAGCAGCTAAGCGAAGTAATCTACGGACCTCTAGAGGAAATGAGTGCGGTTGTCTGTCAGACTATCAACCATTTGCACTGACCAGAATACCAGCATGAAACATCAAATGTACCGCAACCTTTCCATTCCGTACGTATCATACATAATTACATACACATTATACATAGTGAATTTTGGGCTATTAGGCTATGTAAACTGCGACAATTTTTATTTTATTATTGTCCTCGAACTGTCTTACTAACTTACTCGTTAATAGCTAAGAATTATCGTGTATCGTGTGTAACGTTTCCTATGTTTCTACATGATCACAATCATAGCTATTCCGATCGGGCTAACTATGGAGATCTACCTATAGGAATTCAATGTTTTCTGAATCGCTATGACATTAGTTACTTCAATATTGCGTAACAAAGCTTCTAAGGCCAGGGATTGGCGATTTTTTGATGTACGTGTCTATAGCCAACGGTTTATTATATCTATAACCAACCATGGCCTTTCTAAGCTATTTTACTGAAATGTTAGTACGAAATGGAATAGTAGGTACTGTAAAGTCATGATAATACAAGTGCGTCATCAATCTGACATTTCAATACGACTACGTCATTCGTATGAAATAACGCAATAACATTTAATAATACTGCTCTATGATATACTATAAACAAGCTTGGTGGCTAAGTTGCTTTTTCATCTGCAAGTTGTTGAGTTGCCACTGAAAAATGCTTTCTTTCTTTTTGACGTGAATACGCTATAAAACTCGCTATCATACGGGGGCAATCCTAAAAATCTAATGATAACAAACAGGGGGGATACAGTTTGGCGTTGTAGTTTAAAATCTATTGTCTACAGCCAAAATTAAATTATACCACTGGATAGCTAAAGGATCTAAGAGTATTACAATAAGCAAGAAGAGTGAAAATTCGCGCGCGGTGAAATTAACCTGTAACATAAACGTATTCATGTACAGCACACAGCCGTGTCCATGACACAGCTATACCCAATTGTTTTTCTTGCAAGGCATCGTTGATGCTTATAATGCTACCGATGTCTATGGTCACGTTAACCACTTAACGGGTCGTGTGACATAAAAAAAAAAACAAATGACTATACATACAGAAGACAGAATAATGATACAGAAGACAGAATAATGATACAGAAGACAGGGATTCAAACCCAGGAGTTTTTCCCGGTGGACAGAGTGTTGCAAGTAGTGCTAACATCCGTTCGAGTTTTCCGGGATATATCCTTGTTCAAGTGTTTTGAAAATGCCGGTCAAGCGAAAGATAAGGAAGTAATTAACACAATTATGAATTAAATATAAAGGTCCCAAGGATCTCTAAGCTACAACCAAGACAAACAGACAGACATGGCAAAATAAGTGTTCGGAATTTATTGCGGAACCCTACAAGTATAATTTTTCCCATTGCACATTTTTTAAGAAACGGGAAAAAATATGACTTTACCTAAATGTCTGGAGTTAAATTTTTGTCCGAAGATGCCAATTTAGGGCATCACAGTCCAAGACTAGACTAGGTCGTGGATCTTATTATTTCTCCAAATCTTACAGAACTCATAATCGCTTACACACTTATGTTCTACTTTACAGGAATGTACTGTTAGTAATTAAAGTAATTAGACGCCGTGGTAATTAGTAAGCTAATTACTTTGGTAAGTTAATTGAAGTAGCCATGAGTGGCTGCAGAGATAGGTTAACTTTTATAGGTAGTTGGAATACTGGTAGGTACTTAAAAAAGATTGCTTTTAACATGATGTAACATTTCAACGTGAATGCACACTTAATATTTGCAGGAAATGTATGTTTTACTTTAAATATATTATATTAATGCAGATGGTTTTTATTAACTTGTAAGAACTATTTAGAGGCTGTCCATTAATCACGTCAGCTACGTCCATTAATCCATAAAAATCACGAATTATCAAAAGGGGAGACGGGGGGGTGAAGTAATATATCATGTGTATTTATTTTTTCGGCAAACGCGCCATTAGGTACTCAACCAAAAAGCGGCATTAAAATTTAAGATTATTTGTAGACACTAAAAAATACAGGGGAGGGTGGGTTAAGAAATGCCAAAAAAAACATTTAAGTGATTAATGGATGGGTCTTTACTTAGGTACTATAACGTAAAATCTTTAAAGCGGTAGTATCGTTTGCTTCTGTCCGGCAACGAGTTTGATGATCTTGATGCTATGGAAGTCCTTGAGCGATTACATCGATTACATGAACCATGTGCTTTTGATTTGAATTTAGGAAGAAAATATTGATCCAGATACCATAAGGTTTCTGGAATTTGTCTCATTTTTTTTATTTTAGATAATGTTCGGTGAATGGATCATTGTTATCTACCACCTGATCCTCTGCAATCGTCGTTACGACGTGCCGTTTAACTCGTAGTTAGAGCCTTAAAAGCTCTTGCTAAAAACAAACAAACACACAACCTCTCACCCTAAACGCATTTGCCATCTACGTTCCGTCGTAGGTAAAAAATAACTGTAATAATTCTTCTGCTTAAAAATGCAAACAGCTATCATCGTATGCTCTTTTTTCTAAGTCTTTGCTTATACTCATTGCTTTACTTTGCCAACCGAAACTCCTGATACAATAATACGTATCACACAAGTTTTGCTGCTTAGGGAGACTATAGAAGACTACTTGAAGCAAGTACTGCCGGTAGCTTGAAGCAATCGATGTGCATGACTTTGAATGGGCTGTTTCAAGTTGCTCGTGTATGACGATCGAATCGCATGAAACTGAAGTAACATGCGTATGGCCTCCAAACAATATTATGTCGCACCTGCAGGTGTACGGTACGCCTGCACTTTTCATGTTTCGTTGTTTTCTCTTCCGAGGCATAAGTAAACAAGCTCAAATACTTTGTCTAATTAATTGTATAGTATTGTTTATCTAGATAAGTGAGTGCGTCATAATCACCATAAATACTTATTCTTAGATACTCCTGGATTCTTGTCTGTCATGGCTAATTGAGTAAAGGCTAGTGCAGATGCACTATACAAAAATTTGTAAACGAAGTATTCAGTTTATTTACGTGAAGGTCGGGAGGTTCTTTGTCTTTATCCAGCTAACTATTGGAAATGGTTTTATTATTACTACGATACCAGTAGTTTCCCTACTTTTTTAATCTTTTATTTTTCTTCAGTCAATCCCTAATTCTGGTAATAACTGCTGGTTCGATGCCGTTTATTTTTTACGCAAATAAAGATTGAATACTCATAGATCTATGATATTGATCTATTGCCTTGAAAACCTATAGGGTTAGTTACCATAATAAAAGCAGACTCTGGTGGTAAAGGTAATCTAGCCTAGTTATTAAGTATCATAATAACTTATGATAGTTTATCAAATTACACGCTAACAAAACCACGGGTGAGATGAAGGAAAATAACATCGCAGGACAGATAATATGTGGAATCTCAAGTGGTCGAGAGACCGTAGCACGCAATAGATCTTGAAACAACAATGGTCACGTGACTTCTCGGTGTTGTTTACATAACGCAGTGAGATACTTATAATAGTTTAAAACGTAATATCTTGATGTAATACTACTAAACAAACATATCCTTGGTCCTGTATTGTATACATATTCGGTTTCTCGATAAATCGTCTGCTTCCTGCTTCGAATATTGTTGGTTGAAGCTTTTTCTTGGGCCCATTATGTTATCATACCATATAACTAGCAATATGACAACGGTTTTCAAACGGCTACTGAAAGACTGAAAGCTTATGCGTCGTTTCTTTGAACTTTTAACAATAATATTGCATTTTTGCATTTGGATACTCGTTTTTGCATAATACATAATGTAAATTAGAATAACTGCTCTGAGGTGTTAATTCAATCGCAATTAACTGTTACATTATAGAGAACTTTGATATTAATAAGACTTAAAAAAATCTAGCTTATTTCAACCTTTAACTTTAAGGCGTTACAATGCCATTAATATGATGAATCCAAGGAATTAGTGTGCAAATTTATAATGCCAAACGGCATTATTCCTAAACTCGAGTGCTAGTTTTCCCAACACATCAAAAAATGTATCTAAGCGGGTAAAATCTAGAAGCCGTAAGACAACGTTTCCGTCTTGCGCCCTAGTGCGATAATACCTAATGCGTATGCCGATTCAGCCACTACAAACAAATGACAACTGTAACTACATAACTCTTGCTACCGATGTACATCATAATACTTTGTACCTTGGGCTTTTATTAACTAGCTGCGACAGTTCACGATAACGAGAGGATGACTCATCTTCTAAGCTAAGAATTAACGTTGATACCAAGAGTATTTGTACTACCTACTAGTATTACAGTAGTAGGTACTAGTACCTAAAAAGTCCTGTTCTAGGTTTGGCAGATGTTCATAGGCGGCAATGGATAGTGACTGCAATGTTTCTGACATAAAAAATAATGTCAAAAGTATGAATGCATGTGCGAAGCAGCTCTAGAGAAGTACCCTGCTTCCCATTACACAATAATCACATGAAGCATTGTAGGAGATCCACGCTTCATAGCAATTTTTAACACTAGGATTGATTATTCCATACTTAAGCTTCGTGCGAGTGTGGTGAATGCACTTTATGGCATGTGTAATAAGTTTAAATTGTAATATTTTAATGTATTACATTGTATCTACCTCAGAACTGTACTTTATAGTAAACCTTTGTAATAGCATCTTTTAATGTTTCCTTTTCGTTTCAGGTAAGTTTTCGAAAAATCGCCAATCTGCATATCAGGTAAGTATTTTTCTTGTTTAAAAAATGTCTTAACGTATTTAACTTATGTTTTGACAAAAGCCTATGATTACTTAGGTAAAAAAGCTAAGGCTTCTGCTACCTAATAAGTGTTTAGGTTTGTCGCGTTTAAGGAAATGACCATGTAGGCAGTAAGTGTAAGTTACTCTGTGGCAGTTTTAAGTTAATGGTCAAAAGAAATAATAGTATTAATAAAGTTAACATAATATTTACTATAGACGTAGGTAATAGATATGACGCGATCGGAAACTAAGACAGATTTGAGTAAAGAATAAAAAAACCCTTGCCAGAAATTGTAACGGTATCGATAATATCAAGCATGTAATGTTGTATTTTCTTTATCAAAAAGTTAATATAAACAAGGTTAAAATACCTTTTCAAGATAACTGATATTCAAATACGCGTACATTCAAACGAGCTGTCATAGTAACACAAAGAAAACATGTCTTTCCTAGCAGGATAGAAGAAGGTGAAAGTTGGTTGCTTACAGAATAAAATGATTGAAGAAAATAAAGTATTATACAACTAGATTTCCGTCCCGCGCGCAATGATGTCCGTTTACACGCGACATTCATACGACCTTTGGCCCAAGACACGTCAATGACACATTCGCATAAATTAGTTCTGTTCATACGTGATACTTAATGTTTATACAAGATACTACATTGTGGGCCAAACTGCTTGCGATACGAGGCACTTTGGTTTGATTTAGTTCGCTTTTTTAGCTATTTAATACTAGAAAGTATTGATATTTAATAGAAAGTCTAGAAAGTTTTAGTAGTTATGATACAAACTTTGTAGCTTTGTTAACTTATGTGGCTAAATCCTAAGTAGGTACTCGTATATTCGATTATTCATTTTTGTGATTTCTCAGTTTTGTCGTACGTCTTTTTCTATTATGGGGCCATTCCAGATATTGCGTAAACTCTAAGCTAGAGAGAGTATTTTTTTGCTTATTTTAAAGTAAACAAAAGCTTAACTTACATTTAACGACAGAGAGGAGGGAATTAAATTCTTAAATCGTTCTTTATAGCTGAAAAACAGCTGACGAAAGGTTAGTAAGTGGCTATCGTATATACGTAACAGTTTACCTGACACAGACTACTTACAGCTACCATTTGAAAGGTTTTCTAACATATCGCATGCCTTATAGAATACTGACTTATATCAAAAAGACGATTTTTGAGAAACCGCAAAAGAAGAATGTTGATGAATAAGATATAGGAAAATTAAATTAGTAATTGATGTTATTATTTCGAACATATGACGTACACAGTAGACGGTAGATGACAGTAAAAGAAGCCTGTATGTGCACGTAACTCAGTGACTTTTCTCGTAATAAATTACGTGGTTCCATTAACTATACGATATGGTATTACAAATTAATATATTTACTTACAATCGCACCTGTTATTAGACATTATAGTTTAACAGTTAAATGTGTTAAATGATATCTGATTCCAATTTAATTAACATAATTTTAGTTATTGCTAGTAGGAAACGATTAAAATGTTTCGCGTCACTTGGTACTAGTTAAGGAAAATATAAATGTAGTATGCATGCTATCCTCGTATAAATTAAATACATTGTATATTTAACTTTGTAGTGCTATTTTGTTGATAAGTTCTTTACTCATACTTTGGAAAAGGTATGGAAAACATGCGACCGGAAAGTCTTAAAGTATTCAGCAACAATATTTTTATGGCCAAACGAAGCTGTCAATTTCGGCATTATATTAGTGATAGTGAACCCCATACAAAATATTTAGAGAAATGTAAGAAAAGCACAGAGGAGCCAACGTAGCATCGATGGAAAAATAAACGAGAAATAGCATACCTGCCAAGCTTTCAGGGCTTTTCGTGAGAGAAAGTCGAGTGATGCTAATTTAATTTAAACGTAGATATAATCTAACAGCCCCTTGAATGGCCAGACTTACGTTATTTAAGAGCAGGCGCAAACGTCCGGAATTTTTCAGATTTCAGATTGATAGTTGAGGGAGTTGGTTTGAAAGAGCCAGGGATATTTTTCTATTATGGAAATGTTTGCGTCGGCACAATTAACCCCTGGATGTTTCTACCCCGCTATCCCCTACTGTCAGTGTAAATTCAGAATTTGACAAACTCCGAACGTTTGCGTCGAGCTTCTAGAATTCAGAATCTAAATTCAAAATCTGATTCCTGGTGCGTTTTCGCCCGCCTTTATTAAAGTTTATTTCTGAACTCATTCTCTCAATGGGTAAAAATCATCTATTTTAACTGGTTCATTGAAGTATCTCAACAACAATATCACCTATCGGGTACAATAGACATAAAATATACTCTAAAATGGTCCTTCTTAAATACACCACAAAATTAATTAGTGAGTAAAGAAAATACCTCCTCTTCCCCTTTTAGTGCTTATATAGCACTTGAGTTAGCCCTAACCATATTGTAAACTTAAAGTTTTAAAGGGTTGTTATTTATGTGACTTTACAGAAGGGTCCGACCGAAACAGGTTTTTTGGCCAAAACCGAACTTTTGGCCTTGCCCTTAGTTTCGGCCGAAACCGAAACTGTCTACCTACCTACATATTTTAACTGTCTATTATGCAGTAAAATATTGCGATTTTTTACAAACTTATATGAGGACCATCTCCGTTAATTGAATTACAAACATGCAAAATTTCAGATGGTGGTCGTCCAATTATTCGTATCGTATTAAGTATCGTATATATCAATTATCGTATTGCGTGTCGCAATTTGAGAGGACAGGGATCTTGTAAAATATTATTACTCTGAAACTACAACTTAAATTCGAGCCAGACCATTTAAAAATACCTAATAAATAGGTAGGCTATTGTGTTCAAAGTTCTTCGATCACTAATGTTTGTTAATGACTAATCTGTGACTAGCGAATGTATGTGTTATATTATACTCTCGTATTAGATGTATGTAAGCGTTTGTTTTCGTTTGATGGATTACGAAGCACTGTAGCGGGTTAATTCGAGACATTAATCGGCTTACCTTCCTGAAATGATACATTTAAAACTCCCTTGAAGAACGCCGCGAATACCATGTACTTTTTACCCTACTGCACCAAAAAGAGGGTAATGTTTTACGAGCTTATGTATGCTGAAATCTTTGGTACGTTCTACAGCCCTAACAGCTTGACGGATTCCAAAATGTTAAGTGACATAGGATACGTCTCCATTGTACGAGTGTCATTTTTATATATAAAAGCAGCGTAGGTGTGTTTGTCATTGAACTTCTAAACGAATGAACGACCAGATTTCTAGTTTTTATATGTAGCTAAGTAACTCATTTTCATCCTCCTGCCCAATTCCCAATTTTGTTTTGGGGCGACGCAACATGTACGTCTCTTCTACTCATTCCTATCAGCCGTCATCTCAACATTTACTCCCACAACTTGCATATCATCTTTCATAAGATCCATCCATCTCTTTTTCAGTCGCTCTCGTCCTTCCGTTCACACACATTCACATTCATCACTCTTCACGTAGTATGTAGCTAGGTAAGTAGGCTATATATGGCTAGCCCGGAACTAAAGTGGTCTATGATATACAAATAAAGTTATCAAACGAAATGCGTTTAAAGTCACTGTGTTCAAATAACCAATCAAATTCTAAAGTTTTAATGATCCAAGAATAAGTACTTTGGTGACCAATGACACTTAAGACCACTTTTGCTTGGATTAATTTATTGTTTTTAAGTTCAAAAATGCTCATAGCCAAAAATGTTACCTACATAGACCACTTTAGTTCCAGGCAATCTATATAATATGTATTATTTTAACGTAACTCGTTTGAGTCAGCTAACAAGCGGGCTGGTGGATTCCTTTGTGTTTCGGATGTCAATGGGTGGCGTGACCACTTACCGTCACGTGGTTCGTCTGTCGGCTGTTGCGCGAACCACTTTAGTACTGAGATATAAAGAAATGTTGAACTTGATAAAGGAATTTCGAACTTGTGTTTTGAACTAAGACACGCTGTATGATTCAATTTCGAAATTGGAACATTAGGTAATATAGCCAATTATTAGGCATCTAAAAGTAATTTTTTAAGCGTCGCATAATGGTGCGTTGTTTCTTGTGATTAATTGGAGTTTTATTTGTATGTATATGTAGTTTTAATCCTGAAAGATTAAGGATCGAAATTGATACAGTTGCTATATAAATAGCCACCAAACAAGCAGACGTAAAAAAAAATAGTTTTTTAAGAATTAAAAATGGTTAAGTGTTCATGAATGTCAATGCTACTAAACCGATTTAGATCAAATCTAGCATGTTATTATTTAAACCTAAAAATTACGATGGTTCTATGATACTTTTTATGCTGGGAAACAACTTTATTCCTACGGCATACCAGGTTGAACTTACTTATCGAGAGTCTGAAATCAGTGCACCAATTTAAAGAAACTTGATATGTTTGTAGTTGATTAATTTCCACAACAAACTGTTTTACTTGTGGCTCTCAGAATAACTGAAACACAATAAAATCATTACGTGTTTTGTAACAGTTACTACACAACATAATATTAGAGTAAGGGTTAGTTAAAAACACATTCCAAGAATACGAAACTTTATTCAACTTAAAGACTAACGGTTCACGTAACTTTATACCTACACGCTAATTATAGCTTGGAATATTCTTAATACTACAATCTAACTGATCTAACAAATTATACTTTGGTCACACTAAACAGAAACTTTATAATAATCAAATTAACAGAAATGTGTTCGCTAGTTGTTATAACCGATATCTAAACATCATATTATGTTATTAAAAATAAAATAAAATATTAAAAAGCCAACTGAAATTATTAGGACTTTTAAAGAATACAAATTAATCTTCTTTCTCAATCTTAACAACGACGGTTGCTTGTGGAGGAGTCAACGAATTTAGATTTTGAGATACTTGTTCTGTTTGTGTAATAAATGCTGGACTTTGTGGTAATTGTGTTGGACCTTGATTCCATGTTTGAGTCTGAAGTGATGGCAGAGAAATTTCCTTAGATATTTGCCTCTGAAATACTTGTCCCGGAATTTTAGATGTTTGACTCTGAACCGATTGTCCCAAAACTTGGTTAGATATCGCAGCATTGCATTTACACACTGGACTTGGTGTTTGCGTAATCTCATTAATTACATTAAGTATTTTTATTCGAAAAGTCCGCATCTGCGCACTATCCATTGAATATACGTCTGAAAGTAAACTAAGCAAGAATCTTTTTTTGGATATTTTTGTGAGGTCCAATTTAGCTTTATTTTGAATTTTGGGCTTATTGGGCTTTAGAATTTTAGGAGCATTTTCATCTGTATCTGCATCATCAAAATCGCTAAATGGCGTTCTTATTTTACGTTTTCGTGTGGACCTCCTCTGTGGTTGGGGTGGCCGTGGCGGCGGCGGCGTTTCAGATATGGGTGAGGGGGCTTCTAATAAATTTACCTGTGGGGACGGCGGCGGGGACACATAAGGGGACGGACTCCGCGAGTGGTCAAAATTAGTTTCTACTTTTACGTGGCAAATAGCTTCTGGAATTACTTCTTCGTTGCCCTCATTATCTTCAGATTTCTCGTCGGGATCGCTAGCCGAATTTTCTTTTGGTCGAAAATAGGTCGGAACCGTATTATGACTTTTTATAAACGGAACCGCGAATTTCATAGCCTCAAACAAATAGTACGGTTTACGTTGTTGCTTCGAGGAGCGAGACTTTCCGTTCTGTTCGTTGGGTTTCAGATTACGTGAGAGCACCGTGCGGAGATTCTTCCATCGTTCCCGGCATTGTGGTCCTGTAATAAAATAAAATTTATTTATTACCTTTTTATAATTACATGTAAGCACCGTGTATATAAGCTTGACTGCTCAAGTACAGCGGCCGGAAACATAACCTACAAATTCAATAAAAACACGTGTTTGTTAACGTTTATGCGTGTTTGTTTACAAGTTGTTTAGCATTAGGAGATCCGTTACATACTAATTTGGGTACATAATAACGTATAACAAAGCAATAAATAATACCTGATAAGTTAAACTTGGTCCCTATTTTGACCCAGGCCTTATCAATAACGTCCTTTCGTGCGTAATCCGCGCGCCTGTAGTCATAGATGCAGGGGAAATGCTCGACCTCCTTGACGAATTCAATGTTTAGTTTTTGTTCGGACATCTTGCGATCCATCGTGGCGCGCGTCGCGTCGCTCGGCGGAGAGTCGGTTGAACGAGCGTCGCGTTAGCAACGTGCGTGCGATCGGCGCGGCGAGTAGCGCGAGACTGGTTGACGTCACCGTCGGCAACCTGCTTTCGATTCGATGTGCCGCAGCTGCGCTGAGTTGACACATGAATAAAGAGCTCCATTACACTAAGATTGCAACCGCCATCATTATTATTTCATCGCAACTATGCGGCTCTGGTGTTATGTAACTTACTTTTTATGAAGTTACTTTGAAATAAATAGGATATTGTTCTGAGTTTTGGCTGTGAGTTAAGTCACTTTGCCTACTGACGGAGTATCGCGATATGTTGAACCAGTAGCTATGTTTTTCTACAACTCAAAAATAATATTATTTTAATAAATAATAAAAACATTCTTATACTTAGCGGATAATTCAAGTAAATATTTAATTGAAAATCATATTACTAGTCTAGTTATTTTTCTTACGCCATATTACATTACAACACCTATCAATTCTATTTATCGCCATTTAAAAGAAGCAATATAAAAACTAAGATAATATTTGTCTCGCAGAATACTTCCTAAGCTATAAATGCGTAAGATAAACAAAGATTGTATTACCTGTAAAGCAGTACGGGACGTTCAGTGAATGAACGTACAGTTCGTACGCAACAGGGTGTACTTGAATAAGTAACTATAAAATCCATTTCAATAACTTTACAGTCATGAAAACTACGTCGGGTTAACACAGAATTGTGTATCTATTAGATAATAGCTAACAATTTGTTTACAAAACATCACTGCTATCCTTACAGTTAATATCAACTCAGCTCGTTAAAGCTTGATATTGATATTGTACTATGACTGTAACGTAGCTACATTTCTGTCTACCGTTGACTAGGTAACTGCCGTTGACTACATAATAATGGTTTCATCCTGTTTGTAACTTGCTGTTACCCAATCTGAACACAAAATAATTTAAAATATAAAGGCGCTCCCTTACCGGGAGCATTCGCGAGTAATGTAACATTATAGTCTACTTTAAGCATTACATTACAATAATACCTCCCTGACTGACAAGCTTTCGCGTGTAATGCAACATTTATGCTCAGTTTCTGACGGTTTCCTACATTGATGTTACAAGTCGTATCAAGATATTAAACATTGTATTATTACAAGGTGCGCACTGCTTTTCTACCTCACTGTAAATGCTCGAATCTGTAACGTTACATTACACGCAAATACTCCCGGTGAGAGAGCACCTTAACATAAAATATCCTCGTAATGGGATAGGGAATAGTATTAAATTGAAATTTTCAATACCATAAATTCTTGATGATGATAGATACTCGTATGAGGTTCATTACATCATTATCGAATAGGGATAGTAGAAATTATCAGTTATTAAGTTATTTCGTGAAAAAGTTTAGAAAATATAAATAACCATCTAGAAAAATATTTGACATCATTTAACGTGCTCTGTGCAAACGTCCGGAATTCAGATTCGGAGTTGATTGGTGGGGAGAGTAGGGGTTGAAAAGCCACGTTTGCGAAAAAACAAGTAGCATATTATAAAATTATATTTATTACCCCTACTCAATTTAGCACTGTCAATTGGTTAATACATAACATTTAAGGGGACTTATTAGGGGTTGAAGCCCCAGATGTACTCCCTCGTCCCTTACTACGGCTATTTATGCCGCTTCGTTTATGTACTGTTATTAAAATCTTTAAAATTTAAATTTATTAAAAGTAAGAATAAGGTATCGTGACGGTAAGGAAGATTTTATACTCATCTCTTCCAACAAAAATAGATTCATTTAACCGTTAACCCTAAGGTACCTTCTTATCTATCTACATCATTCGTTTGAATACTACACCGATTCAGCATGTACAAATAATTAGGACGACTTATGTTAGAAGCACCTTACAAAACTTAGATACATTATCTATACTTCATCAATACATATAATAAAATTGAAGTTCTTGCTCTGTTTGTCTGTGTGTTTGAAAGACTATCACGCCAAAACGGCTGATTTGACAGAACAATGGATGAAATACACCCATAATCCTTAACTCAGGGCTCCATTAAGGCTTTAATTTATTTAAATCAGATCATTATATCAAAAGATATTGTAATTTAAAGTTTGTATGGGACTATTGTACCTAATATTATCATGTGTCAAACACGATAGTATCACCATGGTTACCGAGTAAGGATTCCTGATATTTTAAATTAAATCGTAGTTTTTAGTCGTAATCGTAATCTAATGAATCGATCCGGAATTTTCATCATGATTGATTTTTGAAACGATACGAAGCTCGCCGGGTCAGCTAGTATAATATAAAGCTGAAGAGTTTGTTTGTTTGAATTGAACGCGCTAATCTTAGGAACTACTGGACAGATTTGAAAAATTCTTTTAGTGTAAGATAGTCCATTTATCGAGGAAGGATATAGGCTATATTGCATCACGCTAAGATAAATAGGAGAGAAGCAGCAATAAAAATATTGCGAAAATGGCAAAATTACGCAGCGGAGCCACGGGCGATTGCTTGTATGTTATAATTGAGTCAAATTGGATCTCGACTGAAAACTTGAGCACATTTGTGATTTTGCTAATTTATCTAACACTTTATGTTCCTAATAAAGAATAGGAGACTTTTCTCTAGAGTAATTATATCACAGTCTAGTCCCACTAGGTAATTATTAGTACTAGCAGAATCGGACCTCTAATCATGTGTAACAAATAATGACTTAGTGGAAATTCACTTTGAAGAATAGATAGTATGACTTATTGTTTCTTGGATAAGAATATTTACCTGAACGATATAGCAGAATGAATTCAATTCAAAGGGCTCCAACGAGGTGGTAGTACTCACCTGGTTAGTAGTGGTACTTTCTTAAATTCAACAAAAAATATTCTGCTTTTCCTACAAGAAACAAGCTTTTGACAAGCATTCAGTTGACAGCTGTGGCATATTTACTTGCGTTTGACGTATTTTAGGAGTCACAAACTGAATACATTTTACTTCGGACTGAACACCGGACTTTTATGTCCGATAATTTCTAAGATACTCCCGGAATTAGAATTTATCCATCCATATTTTTATGATATTTAGACTAAAGTCATTTCTGTATTTCAGGCACATAACTTACGAACTTCACAAAATCAGAATCGCGTCATATGTACCTACTTACTTTTTTGATTAAATTATAGAAATACATAATTAATGTTAGTCTAAACGTCATAAAAAAATAGACTGCCTCAATTCTGCTGTCCAAGAGTTTATATTATGTACCTCTAAAGGCAACGGTAGCACTTGTGCCAGTCAAAGTTGTTGCAAGTCAACACGAAGTTTGTCGAGTCATGTGAGTGTCGCATTACGATGCTGGTTACAGTGCACATCGCTCCCCACAGATGGCTCCGACTACGTCACGCGACCCATCACGCCTGTAACGCACTACATAACGGCTGCTTTATTACCTGAATTATTATCTTCATTTTAAACCGCTCATTAAAACAATAACACTGCTTCAACGTGGAGAGTATTCGTACACAGCTTTTGCTTTAATATCTTTTTACTTAATTATCTTTAAAAAATAAATTTACATATTACAATAGCACTATATGTCACTATTATTAATATGAGTGAATAGATAATATATAGCTAGTTAATCATTTCATTAAACCATACTAGCAGATTAAGCTACGTAATTTACAGCAAATACAATGTTAGACAAACAAAGAAGATATTTTAAGATCTAATAATAACGAAGATAGAATTCCTAGTCATTAGTAACTACTTTGTAATTGTAACGTAATGCAGCTATCTCAGCAGTGTAATCTTCAAAGGAATCAAACATTAGTCAACATACGTTAACATCAAGTTTCAAATTTTTAATTCAATTTTAAAAACTATTTTTTGTTTTATTCTCTTTTTTTGTTAGAAAAAAATATCTAACCTGTTTTTCTACCCTTACAAACTGTCTTGTGTTTTGAATTGTTTCATTAGAAATAATCCTGATACTAGATAATTGCCTTCTTAGGTCGTCGATATTGTTTGTGCCACAAATTAATGAAAACCACGGCTACTGCTCATTTTTGGAAAAAAACAGGTGTATAGTCATGATCTTGTGCCTTGTGAAATGAAGCAATTAAACTAATTTAAATTTTCTCGATGTTTGTTCAAGAGTCATAATTTCTATATTCTTATTTAATACAATATACATATTGTGGAATAATTTTATAAGGAAACATCAATGTGAACATTATTAAATATCAGTCGAATACAATGTAACAAATACCAATAATATAATAATAACAAAATATTGTGTGAGCCGCCCATAAACTTTGTTGAATATCGTTAAAAAGCGAAGGCTCGCCTTGATATTCTGCCAAGGAGCGTTTATTTCTGTAGCGAAAGTGCGCGGGCGCATGCGGGGAAAAGAGCCGTTAGCGAGCCGAACACCGACGAAGTTACCCGACGTAGCCCGAACGATGCGCCTCAGTGCGCTTACAAAACCACACAAGTGACAACAATCGTGTTAGTAATAAATCGCTGTAACTCGAAATTTTCACGTTTCACTTTGAATTTTTCGACATATTCGCTCAATTTGAGTGTGATAGCGACAGATTGTGTTGTAAAGTTCGGATTTAGCGGTTGTTTGAGGCTAATATGAGGTGTCGATTGGGGCAAAGCCACACATACATCGGAGCACATTCGTGGTATTGCGCGCGCCTTCTATTTAGATTATCGGACGGAAGACGCTAACCCCTCGCTGGCGCGCGTTTTTTCTCCTTTATTATTATTAACTTGGCTCGCATCGCCGCGTCGAGCTCACATCACCACACAACAAGTACAGAATACAGCGTTTTGATACGATAATATTTTATCTGCTTCTGTATTGTTCACGTTATATGTACTGACGGTTTGTAAATTGAACGCTGAGTACAATAACGAATTACTGTACGTCATGTTTAATAGTTAATCTGAACTGTAGTAACTTTATCCTTGACACTGTACTAACTTCAACTTGATCTTATTTTTTTAAAGGGGTCAGTCTATTAAATTGAAGACCAAGTCGTACTAAGCTTTAGGTTCGGCTAGGATAGTGTTGAAACCAGTAATAGGTACTAATAAGGCATTCTATTTCAATCCTAAGAAACATCACATCCATGAAATTTTTGACTCTGATTCTATTTGTATCGGCTACCAAAATGAGTCGCAGCAACTATTTAATAATAATAAAATTACCTATTTGTCGTTTTGCTACACAACTTACTCGTACATGATTTGGAAATTGAAAACTAGTTACTGAAAATGTATAGGCCAGTAGGTATATTATATAAAGGAAACAACAGAGGTTAGTCTATCTGATCATTTCAGAATAATCCTAAAAGCGAAATATGTAAATAAAGCTGTCTAAACACTTTATTTACATAACTGTTTTGTAATACAGTTTTCTTTAAAAATAATGTAAGAATACGCTGTACAGAAGCTAAGCCTTCCAAGTTCACCTATGTGTCCGCGTGGAGATAAGAAGGCCAATAGGGCCAACAACAACTACCTATACATGAGAACTAAAGATTGGGTATATTTTGTCAAAGACACGGCTGTTTTACGTGAATACATTTAGGTAACACGTAATTTTTTTAAAGAAAATATTCATACTTATGTATTTACGTCGTAAAATAACCTCAAAATGACGGCGCTTCCCCCTCCACTGCGCGCGATTTTTCGCTGATATCACTTAATTTAATTAATTATTTGGTCCTTCATCTATTCAGTGGTATAATTTAATTATGGATGTAGACGATAGATTCGAAACTACAACGCCAAACTGTATCATCCGATTTTGTTATCATTAGATTTTATAGGACTGCCCCGTTTGGTAGCAAATTTAAAGACGTATTCACGTCAAAAACACAACAGTTTAACGCACCCTAAAAATCACACTAATTGAAAAACCTTTTTTATAGGCGTATAACAAAAAGTCTTCCTATTGCTCTTAAAGTATTTCTCCAAAAAGCAAAGCATGTGCAAGTATTGCTACTGTAATATCTAAACACCCTGCATAGTATTGAAACTCGCGTCGACAAGGTGTTTCAGTTTTGTTAAAACATATTAAATATGATTATAAGCTTCCATTTATTTTATTTAACACTTTTATTACTGAAAGTCCCACTGACAATATATTGACATTATAGAGTGTTTTGTTGTTGTTTTTTGTACTTGTACAAATATTTGGTAAAACAAAGATCGTGAGTGAATGTCTTGAATATCGTTCAAATTCCTGCAGTTTACAAATACAATTCAGCTCCCCTTCTATTGACACATATGCGGGATTTAAAACTTCCTGTTTCTGCTTTTTTTTGGGAAGTTAAGAGAAGGGCATTTGAAAACATTTGAAACATCAGTTTTGCTTTTAAAATAGCTTAGATGTGTCTTACAAACGCTTCAAATTTTACCAAACTTAGCATTAATGACGAGTAATTTTAAAAAGCTTCATAACTTACAAGGGTTTTTAGTCTAATATATAAAATTTAATAAAAAAAAATATAAATTGGAAGAATTTCTCTATTTTATTGTAATAAGGTACTAACGCTTTAAGATTGTTTGCGTTAAAATTATCTGTATACTTATTCGTATTATGTAAACTATCTTAACTTTCGTTTCTGTTTTGAGTTTCTAAATATTGTATTTCTATGTTTCGAGTATGGAGAGATTTAACACAAAAATTTTACCACAAAAACACGTTTTTTATGTTTTCAAACTATTATTTTTAATCCTAAATTATAATTAAGCATCAAGTTGCTGTTAACTACCAATGGGTAATCCTTTTGTTAAATAAAGACGTGTTATACAAATGATGTGTTACGTGTAGGATGTGTTACATTCATCTGCATGTAGCACCCGTTATAGTGAATTAATCCGACGACAGTGCAATTGAGCCGGTTTATTTTAGGCAGGCACACGTAATGAATGCGAATGGAGAACTTCGGCATTACTCTGAAAGAAGTGCAGTTCTGTACGTTAGCTTCCTTTGTATAAATGCTTCATTCAAACAAGTTGTCACTTACAAAACCCATTTTACCATAATTATCTAGAAAAGTATTTCAATATTATGTAAAGACAACCACCATTAACCAACATTATTGATTACACAACAATAGAAATAAATAAAGTGTAAGAGTAGTAATAAGTGTTTTGATTCTAAAATAAAAAGAAACTATAGAAATTAAATGAGCTTGCAGTGCCACCGTTCCTTGCCGCCCATGGGAACTTTTGACAAACCTCGAATAGAACTGCAGGGAGGACTTTTAATTAGTTGTTAGGTCTCATTAGTGTTAGGTGATAATGGAAATCTTAGAAGTTGTATACCAATACCAGAGCATCTAGTTTAACTTAAGTGACTTACTACTCGTAGTACTACGAAGCATTACAACCGGATTTTATTGTTGAATATTATGTTTTTTTTACAATTATTTTTACCTATTATAATTTAATGTTTGACTTCAGTTCTCCTTGATAGTCTGGGATGATAAACGTGATACTTTATAAAAGCCTATTCACTCCTGAATTCAAAACTTTCACATTATCAGTTTGTATCTCGTAAGTCCCACACAAATATGCAAACGTAACTCAAAGTTTCACCTTCCAGTTTCACACTAATTTCATCAAATAAGCTGTTACTTCCTTAACTTAGTATTTAACAGCGTTGAATCTCATTGTAAACTTCATTACTAAAGATATACTTAACGTGATATGTTCGTGAGTGTTTTGTATATACGTGTATATGTATGTATGTGTGTTTGTGTAGAGATGGTGCCGTCCCGCTTTGATTAACATTAACATTCCGAAGTCGCGCGTCTCGCGTGAGAGCGACCCGATTTCCTCTTCTCTATGAAACGTCGCTAAACACTTGTGTTGTACGTTTCTGTCGTGTATTTATAAAGATATCCTTCTTCCGTTTGTATCGTGCTGAATGGTGACATGGAATACCATGAAATTTCGTAAGACGTCATAAAGACACACATCAACAAAATCTAGGGATACCTATTATACATTTCATCAAATATGATCAAATATCTAAAAAACTACAAATAATTTTCTGATGTGGTAAATGGATGAATGATAGGTTATTTAAAGGTCTGTAATAAAAAATTAAAAAAAATAGTTTTTTTTTGTTTTAAATTAAAATTTTAACCTTTTAGTCCCTGTTTAATAGGAGTTCGTTACGACATGGAAAATAATATTTTATTTATTAATATTTATTTATGAAAATGGATTAGATTTATTTTCTTTTTTAATTTTACGTACCGCCTGACCTTTGAGAGTCATGTGACTTCGTCATTTAAGTCGCAATGAAATGTTATGAGCCGTAAGCATGTTCGAAAATGGTGCTATCGAACGCGTCGTTGCTATGGCCCTACACACCAGCCAAAATGTGACATCGAGGCTGTGGTGACGTTGTCGCATTACTGGGGATGTAGCTGAACGGTACACGGTTAGATATCCCGTTATTACGCAAATACAAGATCGATTTCATCAAATGACTGCCAAAAAACCATGCAATATCAAAGCAATGCAACTAGTGTAAAGGCTCCAGGTCGACCACCAGCTGCTGGAAAGTGACCAAACCTTGCCAACGAGATAACATGAAGTTGGTCTTCATGCTCGAAGACCGCTACATGTTCCAGCATTGCCATGTGGCAATCGCGGTCGATAGCTTTTGTCATCTTAGAAACATTTACCATGGAGTGACGAATAATGGTCTTCGGTGCTGTTCACCGATAAGTCCCGGTTAGCGTTTGACCCGGATTCACGAAGAACACGCCATTGAAGAACTTTAGGGATTATTTGTTCCCGAAAGCAACCCTCAGGAGGTCGGTTCATACCAATGCACAAAAATGCGGCGTGGGCAGGAATTTGTTTTGGCGGACGAACTAAGCCCGTTTGGATCCAGGGCAGCAGGAATGGACAAAAATAGCACGAGGAGGTAGTAGACCTTGTCATTGACCCAGATAGAAACCAAAAAGGTCAGTAATTTCTACTCATGCACGATAATGCTCCTTTCCATACGGCGTGGCTGGTGTCAGATGCACTTCAAGACCACGATATTCCAATTTTGGATTGGATTGCACAGTCACTCTACCTTAATCCTATCGTGCCTGCCTGGGACATGTTACAACGAAACGCTTTGAAAAATTTTCCGTCAAATTTGACGACGAAACAACAAGTTTACCAACATTTGCAAAGTACAAAGGGTCTGCACACTACAGCAAGATATTGACAATTAATTTTAAGGTAATTAATTGATGTCGATGTGTAATAAAGATAAAAAGTAGCAAAACTGGATATTAATAATTAGATTTTATAACAATTCTTTAATCTGGATGAAAATTATTAGTTTTATAGGTAGAAATCCAGTTTTTTACCGTACTACTTTTTGACTGCTGATGAAAAATAAATTAAAATTTTTATTTAAAACAAAATAATAATATTTTTTTTTATTTTTTATTAAAGATCTTAAAATAACCTATAATTCATCCATTTACAACATCACAAAATTCTTTATAGTTTTTTTAGATATTTGATCATATTTGATGAAATGTATAATATCCCTAGATTTTGATGTGTGTATATTATAAGGATCATGAAAGCTTTTACGCCCTTTCTTATTCCTAATACCTAAAAGTTCATGCAAAATCGAGGCAGTTAAAATAAAAATAAAAGGCTACAGAATGTTAATGTATTTTATTAACTTATTTTTTAAATGTAACTAACAAGTTTTATTTGATTTGAATTACTCGCTTTTATTACCTATAGTGATCACCTTTAATTTGTAATGCCACCTATATAACTTTTGTCTAATTTCTCGTTGTTGTATGTATGTTTGTATAAATCCATCGCGTGTCAACCTGTTTCAGATTATAAAAACAAAATAATCGATGTTAGATACATAAAATGTAATTCCATTATAGGCTTAGCCTTATAGGCAGTAACTGGCAATATCTTTTATACACTTTGCAATCGATCAGGAAAAATATTGAAGCAAGTATTAAGGACCTATAATTTCGTCCATTGAAATATTGAAGTTTCAAGACGACACAATGATGTATCTAAGCATATACATATAATGTATGTATTACTTAGTCTACATTAATAGCAATGTTTGGAAAAGATTGGCCTTATCTATATATCCGTTTATGTCTGCATCTTATCTGTTTACCTAAGTATCATAAAGATATTTTAATAGTACCTATTGTCGAATTATTAAATGTTATTGTATCCTTTACCTACTTGTAATCATAAGGAAAATAAATGTTTTTTGCTGTTTATATAACTGTCATATTTGCCCCATGTCGTCTGTACTCATACAAACCTAAGTTTCAAAGATAGGTTTGGAAAATCTAATGCAATAAATTAGAATCATATTTATATTTGTCCTTGTACCCAACTGTTAGTAGATAGTTATAAGTGCTAAGTAGTAACCAAGATACAAATATACAGTTAAACACTCGAAGACAATCACATACACCTTTCAACTTTTTCAGATATAATATAATTGACATTATTGCAATATACATATGCTATACAATATTATATTGACCTCGCCTTAAGACATGCGTGATTCTTAAGTGTAAAATTTGTCATAAACATGGAAGTTTTAAAGCAAAGCCTTTCAGAAATGTTGAAATTCTATACAATATACTAATATGTAGCAGGTACAGCGACTTGAACCACTAGACATGGCCTAGTTCCGCGAACAGCTAACAAGATATTGACCGCTAAGTGGCTGAAGGAGACACTAAGCCAGCCGGAATACCCGCTTCCTGAACATAAGCTTTATTTATCTTTCCTTCCGTGCCCTGAAAATATGTCGTGTTTAAGAAAATGTTTAACAAAATATATTTAGGGGCGTAAGTTTAGATTGGAACTCGAAAATCGAATGGGGTCGTTTATCTAGGCCAGTTGATAAAGTTGGCACAAACACACTGTACTTGCATGTCTACGTCACAATATTTTTACTATTAGGTAAATTATTGAATTTTTTAAATAAATTATAACACGCCAGCATTCCATACACGAAAACTTTACTTCGCAAAACTGTCTGAGGGGGTCTGGTATTGATTTTTGTATGTATTTGAAAGGATATCTTGAAGGTTTAGAACTTAGTCACTTCTGCTCACAATACTTTTCTCAATGACAGTTAACCTAAAACATCAATTTCAAATCAGTTACTAGGTACCTAGAAAACTTGTATAAAACTACTGCAAAATAAACTTGTTATGAATAAGTCTGAAAGCTGTAACATGAAATAAATACTAAATTGTAGTGTAACATACCATCATCGCCTCTTACAGCGCGCAGTGTTCTTTTCCTACAGTAACCCAAACCTGATTTCTAACCGAATCAGTAATTTTATCACTGTATAATATCCAGAGGATACTTATATATCTGCCTTCTATCATCATAATATCTCTTATGAAGGCTGTTATGAATGGGCGTTGTCTTAGCTACAGTCGTTGAAATCTTTTACTTCGAAATATAACCAGGTATGTGTTTTGGAACTATAGTTAAGTATGATGAAAACGTGGACATTAAGTTGAAATACAACGGTTTAGTTCACTGATTTTATTCATTGCGTTTTCTTATACACTGTCCCTTTATTGCTTTGTACATATTTTGCGGCCAGCATGATACAATTAGATTCAACTGTAAATAAAATACGGTAAAATAAGGGAACTAACTAGATCCTCAGTCATCGAAGGATATCCTTTAACATATCATAATTTTCACAACAACAATATTATGAAAACATCATTATGAAAAAACGAATTTCAGAGTTTGAGCGAAATTAAACAGAGGGAAGTAATAAAGTAACTCGTAAAGTCTACGTGATGATTTTTCTCAGTTTTACACAAATTTCAGCTACTTACAAATGGGACTCGGCTGCAGAAAGCTTACAAATCTATATTACCGTGGTGGCACCAGTAATGGACGGTTTAACCACACATATTTGAAGATTTCTTCAAATATAATATTTCCTATGATCATACAAAGTTGACGATTATTTTTTATAAAAAGGAATAAGTGAGGAACACTTTGTCATACTTAATTTAGCTTCAAATAAATGTATGTTTCAATAAAAAAATGTTAAAGTAAAAGTACCCAAAGCACCAGTAATGGACACCCCAGATCCAGTGATGGACACCCAGTTATGGACACTTTTTGCGGAACATAAAGTATGGCGTTCACGCGTGCTAGGTAAAAACAGTCAGTTTTGTGTCCGCTCCGCTCGCTGTGAAAACCGGGCTTAATTGATGGGTTATAGCTTGTCATCGACTTTTTCTAATGATTTAAATCAATAACCCAATATAATAATCTCGTCAAATAAAATTAAACACAAATGTCCATTACTGGATACTTGTCAAATTTCGGTACCAGTCATTGACAAGTCGTTAAAAAGAAAATTAATGTAAATTTTAATATCATTTTTTACTTGAATTACGTTGTTTATACACTCGAGTATCCATAAAACAACATAACTTGCAGTTATGACTCCAAACAATTCAATAATTTGCAAATAGAAATACTCTCTCTCTTAAGAATTTCTATAACAAAACACATAATTTTGTCATGGCACTATTGCTGTCCTTTTAAACATCCTGCCATTTAAAAATAAGACATCCGATCTAAATTATATTTGGCATTGTAAACAGCCAAGGGTCTATTATTGATGGTTTAGTGCAAGTATTTTAAAAATATTTCCATATCCGGTTATTATTGCAAACAATGTCGATTTTGTGTCCATTACTGGTGCCCTGTCCATTACTGGTTCCACCACTGTATTTATACATAATATAATAAAATTGAAAGTTGGGAGGGGAAGGTCCTCTGTTTCTCTGTGTTTGAAAGAGCATCACGCCAAAAGGGCTGATTTGACATAACA
>LGAG01000269.1:200045-211435 GCA_001278395.1 Lerema accius | reverse complement strand
AAATTTCTATAAGAAATAAGTAAGACCTATGTACATTATTTCCTCATAATCTTATTATGTCTAACTTTAAGTGTACATGAAATGTTAAATAAATAAATAAATAAATAACAATAGATTGTCGTAAAATTCCAAGTTTCAGAGGCGTCGATTAGCATTCTATAAAATGTTTTCTTGTAGGTAAAATATCTTTAAAAATAGATATATTTATTTAAATCATCTTCATTGCTTACCTACTTATCTGTATTTGTACTGAATATTGGTATATATTTAGATAAACCCGCCACATTTTGTCTTCCTTGTTATTATACGGTACTTAAAAAAAAAATTTGATGATTAAATCGCGTCTTCCTTAATGTGTACAGAAGGATGGTTAAAACGTTAGTAAATTGTCATTAATAATGAAATAAAAACAACAGTCGCCGTAAAGTGAAATTCCATTTTTAAAACATAAGTATAACCAACATAATTAACTAGGTTCATTATTTTATAATAAACCAGAACTAAAAATCGACTTTTATAGATATAAGAAAGGAGCGCGCCGTACACTACCTAAGTATTGCGCACGCGACGCTCGCGAAATCAAAATGGCGTCGCTTCCGGGAAACAGCGTGGCGCGCGGCGCGGCACTACCGAGCTCCGAGGTCGCCGCTCGCGCTCGCATTCCGCTCGACCGGCCCTAATTGATATGGGAGCTATGAGCTAATGTTCTCTGCGAGTTTCCAACTGCGTTACTTACTTGGTTCGTTTATGTCAGACGTGTATTGTTAAACTGTACTGGATTCATTGTAATCACAGTTAAAAGCATTTTTATATTGCTATTGGATTAAGTTTCGTTATTTTGAAAGATTTTATAGGTCTTTACAGCCAATAGACAAAACTAATTTTATCATCATATTTCAGTTGCTAGCTAGCTTGCTACAAAACGTTGGAAACTGTTGTACCTATTTTAATCGAACAGAATTCTAACATCAACTTAACTTTCCAATCGAAGTAAATTAGCGACGCAATATTATTCAAAAACACAATTTTAAGAACTCAACCCTGAAAGAGTAACATAAAGTCATACAGGTAATAAAATATATAAACAACTTATTAAATATCTACCTATATGCAGGCAGGTACAAAATAAACTACACAAGGCAGGTGTTCATCTTTCATTCGACGTGGCAGATGGGTACGGAGCACCGACAATGTAACGGTACAATTTGAAAGGTAGAGAAACGCGCACGCGGCTTCGCCCTGATGGGTAATAACAATAAGCTTGCCATTGTATCGTCCAAGCTTCAGTTAGGGGATCGTAGCAGGTAGCCGAACTGTGATTAAAACTGCACAAATCGACAGTGTAATACTATCAAGTACCTACAGTAGTATAAACCAGAAGTAGTATTATTAGACGGTTTAACGCGCACTTTTGCTAAAATAATTGTTTTGTTTTTTATCTTTTGTATTATCTCTCCCTTTTCCTATATTTATATTGTCTTTTATATTTGTGCTTAAAATGATATAGTGTTTAAAATTTCTTAATATGTCCATGGCTTTTCAGCTATAGTCACAAGGAACTTCGTTGATTTATTATTTAATAAATCTGGTAATAATCTGACGATCACCGTACAAACTGTGAATGTTAATTAAATTTGTTCTCATGACTTTGTGAACAAAGTATTATTGCTATTACTCCCAACCCAGCCACCGTGTAGTAGCTCACTAGGTCATAATTTAAGTTCTTACTGCTTTTGTTTTAATACAATGTTACGAATTCTAGTATAATAGAAAATAATGTCGATTCCTATATCACATTTTATAGTAGGACTTACACGGATACTCTCTAAATATCTTCAAAAAATCTTATAGCCAACTCTGACTTGTAAATGTAGGTAACTAGGGAAGTAGTTCTATTCTTGACGTTTCTTCTGTTTTGAAATGCGTATTTGTTCAAAGTTGACGTAGTTTGACATTAGGTACTGAAGAAATAATGCCACATGAGCGACAAAGGGGTGAAAATGAGATGCTTTGCACGAATATTTGCAATAACCGTGTAAATACAATATCACCAAACTAAATTTAAAAGGCGGATATTTCTCTTGGAATTCATTTCCCACACGAAACGACAAGCGATGTTAACTTAGTATGAATTCATTGCCCGAAAACATGAAAATGTATGTCATATGTAACTTGTCGGGATAGGTCTAAAGCCACAAGCATACTAATTACAACTAAGTCATTGACCTAATCTATCTTTGTCCACAGAGTGAAAAATGGCTCGCGTACGAGAATCTACGAGAGGAACTGCTGGAGAAGATTCGGAAGATCGAGGAGGAGCGTCACACGGTAGACCTGTGGTCATGTGGTGCTGAATGGGGTCGTAAACGAAGACGACGGCAGGTGGCAGTGTCACCACCCTATGTGGTCTACATGCTGCCAGATGCAGACATCATGGAAGATTGGAGACTCGTTCGGAAGCTACTTGAAAGGTCCGACTAAGACTGCCTCAGAAGCTTAGCTTCTAATGTAGTGGAAGCCTTTAAGGTAATTTTTTATCATGTAACACAAGAAGAAACAGTTAGCACGACAGAATCAAGTCTTAAAATATTCATCAACAATCTAAAAGTAAAACCTTGAATATGTGGTTAATGATATAATAGAACAAACTGTTCAAACGGTGAAGAAATCGATGCTTCATTTGTGTACCACTTATGTATAATTTTTTTGGGGTTTTTCGTTTTAGTATTTTTGCAATGCTGTGAATTTTTATGCTTAGGACAGAAATACTGTACTATTATAAAATTTTAATGTCGCATTACACAACTAGTATGAATTAAGCTGCCTTGGGAATGAATAGACGTCAGAATCAGATGAAGAAATAATTCACTAAGATTTGATACTAGCATTGTTAGCTCAACATTTTCATTGTTAAAGCGTAACTGACGTTTTACATTAAGACTATTGTATTTAAAACAATTAGCATACGATGTAATCCATTACTAAGTTAAGAGAAAACGACTTTATGAAGCTTAAAGCAAACGTAAATTTCACTTGGTTTTAATTATTTTCCAAATACACAGTACTGATTCCAGCTTTGTTCTAATTTTTAAATAAACCCCATATATATTATTTAATTAGTTTTTTGATAAAGCGACCTACCTATTTATATATTAGGTAAGTTATGTAGGTCATGTGACCTTGAATTTGAGGATTGAATTTTTTTACGTGTGAAGGATTAAGGATGATTGTATAAGTTTGTCATTCTTGTACGGTGACTAAAGTTTAATTTGTTACAAAAATGTGCTTTGTTCCTTTTACCGGCGAGTCACACAATTTATACTTATAGTTACGCTAGCTTGTATTATTAGCGTTGTTTGTACATTTATATTAAGAGTGAGAAAGAGGAAAATACAGACATGAAACTATTCCCTATTTGTGATCGATGGTAAGAAATAATGTGTATAAAGTATGTGCATAAGTTGGTTGGATAAATAGATCTTAAAAGTGATTTTTAGAATAATCCTAAATTATCTAGCCAAATTAAAAAGTTAATTTAAGATATAAGTAATCTGGGCAAACTTTTAACTTATTTTTTTAAAAGACTGTCATTTAAATTGTAGATTCTTTTACTTTCTAATTCTACGTTCAATATAGTGAAAAATTCATAACACTATTATGAATATTTTCAGAAATAGTCTTCGTCTAATCTAGAATAAACAATAATTACATAAGTAATTATCATTGGTATGTAGAATTTTAAAGTAGGTACCTATCTATTATCATTAATATTCCGTGTATTTATTTGATCCTTATTAAATCCCAACTTTTGTCAGTGTCTCCACTTAATATTGGACTTAATCAGAAAAGTCCTGTAATATTTCTTTTATTCATTCAGTAGAAGCCTAAATTAAAACTTAAGGATAGTGAAAAACTCGTATATTTTCAGCTAACATGAAAAGAGTTATATTTTTAAGCACTGTAGCCACATTCAATAATATTACATCTGTAAAAGATCTTCAAAAATTCAAAATCATTTATTCATGTAGGTATCAAAGATACACTTATGCATTTCGTAAATTCCAAACGTATTAAATTGCTATTATGTTGAATACGTTATCGAAATAAACTGTAAAATAATAGTGATAATTGTATGTAGGTCATTGGATTTTTGGCACGCCAAGAGTAACATTTTTCCATGAGAACTTTTACGCTACGTTAGACTACCCTTAAATCATAACTTTCCAATATTCTGTTTCAATAAAAATGTCAATATTTTCCGTGAGATCTTTATTTCCGATACCTATATAAATATAACTTATATTTATGAGTCTTAGCTATCGATTACCTACCTATTTCACCCTGAAATCGATCATAAATACGCCAATGAAATAATTAGTTAGCGTTGGCCTGGCTCGCGTGCTAAATATAGATGTTATTTCAAATCGCTTGATTAGTTTCGGCTATCAGCCATAGCTGGCAGTATTCGATTGGCCTCGTCAAGCAGTCGTTGCGTCATCTGATGACGTCATTGGTACACGTCACATATTGAGGAAACTATTGTAATAGATACGTGGATTGTCTGATTTAAAAGTAGGATTCACTAACGTTATGCGAGAGATAGGGTGCTTAAAATTCATATTGTAAGAGTTGCGAATCATAATCAACCAAACTTCTAAAGCCACACAATTTATTTTTTCTAAAAATGTGTCTGTAGAATCTGTACATAAGTTATTTACTGAACAAATTATCAATATTTTTTTGTTTTTCTATTCTCTTGAAACAACTCTCCCCTCTCCTGTACCATCATCTGCATGACACTGAAGCATGAAAACTTGTAGAGGTTGTTTGTACGATAAGAGAGAAGATGACATTTTGAAATTAAAGTTTAAAAAGGATATATGAGCGGGTACAAGTTTGCATGTGTACGAAACGTGGTTAGGTTTCACGAGTAAGTAACTTGAAAACTTTATTACCCTAAAGTAAATCATGGTTACACAATTTGACAATTTATAACATTTTAACTATCCGTGGTTAGTGTAGGATAAATGTACATTACATTTAATATTTTAGAATAAATCGGGAATTTACTACAAATAAAAATATGTCGTCTTATTTTGTAAATTTGTATACAGCCTAAAATGTAAAGTTAAGGTTATATTTTACGCCAGACTTTTTTATAATTTTGAGTTATTGTCAACTAGTAAAAAACATGTGCATTTCATGTAAAGATAATTAGAGAGTGGAATTGGAGCACAGTGCTGAAATAGGAACAGTGCCGTTAGAACACTTTTGTTGTTTTTTCAGTATTGGTCAGTGTGTGTTACTCTGTAATTAAAACAGATAATGTTACATTTATTTAATGCTACTGCCTACTTTTAATTAATCTATATCGATCAAACGAGTAATTATCTGTGGATATTAGGAGTTATCAAAATCAAACTTTTCATTGTTTCAATAGGTACCTACTATTAAAAAAATACCTCTATATTGGTGTGTATCTATAAGTCTAGTAAGTTATTATACGTATGATTTGTAATTATTGTGGCATTAATTGCATAGCTTTCCCTTCCATTTCATTGGTGTTAGTAAAGTTTATTGTATGTATAATACGCTCAAAAATACTTTTGCTAACAGTAATTGAAAAATCGCTAAACATTACGTCCTGATTTTGTAAACCACAGATTCCTTTTTTTTAATAAAAGAATAAAACTGACTCGCAATTTTATTTCTTAACTACCCTCTCTGTTATAACAAAATCAATATCTATACGGTTTTACTATTGTTTCTCAAGAGGAGGTTGACAGGCTTCACACATCTTTGAACTTGTTACGAGGAACTTGGTTGTTTAAAGGTTTTCTCATAACTTTTTCATTTAGGTACTGACGTAAATGCAAAAAGTAAGGTACACAATAGAAAGGAACAAAGAGACGTTTTTATTTGAAATTTCTGTTTTTATTTGTTCGATAACAAGTCCCCTGTAATTTATTTTATCGTAGTAAATTATTGTTAATCTTAGGAGCCAGTTACAAGCACTCCTGCAACATTTAAATAAAAAGATATTGTTTAAATCGCACTTGTTACCTGTCACTAAAAAAATATTCGATTAGTATATGTATATTCTTTTAGAATACATACGCAATTTAACATTCCACTTTTTTATATTACGAGTAGGTATGAGAACAGTAAACGAGCTTACAGTGTCACCGTCCACTGTCACCCATAAACATCGTGACAATCCTCTAGTACAACTGCAGAGGGAATGTTAGATGGTTAGTAAGTTAGTAGGTATGTCCTGTTAGTGATAGGTTTTAATAAGGTCTAGTGACTGTTAATTCGTAAGGAGAATGTGGAAATTAGGACTGTTAGTGTAAGTAAGTCCTGTTAGTAAATATGCGGTCCTAGCAGTCATTCAACCATCAGCATTTCGTGGTCCACTGTTGGACGTAGGCCTGTTAGTAAATATTAAAGGTCCTGGCAGTAATTGTTAGTATTTGAAACACTCTTTCGTCAAAAGATGAATAATAATTGCTATCAATCATTCTGAAATTTACAAAATTAAAACTAAAAACTTATTTTATTTTACGCTCTCTGCCTTACTATGGTTGGCTGGTAGAGATTGCTGCAAGCATTAAACCCGCCATTTGTACACTAAAACGTGCAATAAAATTTAAATAAATAAAAATATTACTATTATATTACTGGTATTTAGATTTGACACACACTTGGCTCGCATTTTCATGTTTTTGATGTGATTTAAAGTTTCAATGTATTATTAAAACACAGTTGTCGGGTTCTGTCTGCCGTGGCTCTATTATAAATCAATTAGCTATACAAGGCCGCCATTATACTACGTACATTTTCACAGTTAATGTAATACGAGTATGTATCGCCAGCTACTGCTTACATTGTATTGCGTATTATCGATTACTTTCCTGTTTAAAAGTATATGGTCTAAAAATACACAATTATGAACATTATTACCAAGCATAATGTTCCTTCTATTTAAAGACACTGGTAAGTATTTATAAGGTACCTAGATACCATTAGTCACAAAAAATAGGAAGCTTTGTTGATATTTAGAAGTAGATCTAAATATCGGTACCTACTTACTTATTTTTTTCATTCCTCGTTTTATTTGTATAGGGTGGAAGTTTACCTACGCTACGAGTTTTCCTTATTCCTAATGACAGCTTAAATTATTGTAAATTCCGTTATGTCCAAACTTTTAAAATTATTCTTAAGTTTTTGAGGTGCTCTAAGAGTTGCTTAATTGTAATATAAGTGTAATTCATTATAAGTAAATACAATTTTAATTGCAAAGTAAATTGTAAATTGAATTATTTTGAGAAGCTACAGAATAATGTTACAAAGCAAGTAAATATAAATGGCGACTTTTCATTTCAACTGTTTTCAGAACCAATAATTTTCGTAGCACAGGACCACCCTTCTACTTGAATAGTACCTCTATAATTCTTAATACTTAAACAGTAAGACGTAACAAGTACCTAAGTAAGCTGTTAATTTTAGATCTTATTGCTATATTTGTGTTTTTAAGATAATGGTAATATGCTTATACCTAGTCGCTTATCATACCGCTTAGTCACGGTATTAACTACTCTCATAATAACTTATTGCCGAGTCGACAGCGATGACTTTACTAACTAAGCTTTTCTCCTTTTCGTAAACTATTTAACTCAAACAACCTAGGAGCTAACACTCCTCCGCAGGTTCATACTCTACCTTTACCTCAAGTTATAATTATTAACCAATTTACTAATTACTCTACACCCACTAGACAAATCTAATAATAATAACTATTACGTAATGAGGGCTACATATGAATAAATCAATCGAATCCTTCGTAATACGTAGCTATGCTGTCTGCCGTCACGATAAATCATCAGCTGTCAGAAACGCACGTCGTCTGCCGCACGCGAGGAAATCGCACCTTAACAATTTCAGTTTGCAACCTTCTACAACCAGCCCAATTGTTTGGAGTGTCTATGAAAAGGCTAGCGAAAGAAAATATTAGAATTTTGATGAAAGTAATTTTGTTTCCGTAAAATTTTTTTTTTTATAACTGGAGTTTTTTGTTAGTGCCAAAGATAATTTTGTCCTACGATCAGTGCTAATCTTGTTCAATTGAAAATATTATGCCCTACGAGACGTTGCAATATTGTAGTTGAAGATCTTGCTTGTAAAGCGAAAGGTCTCTAATTCAATTCCCAGACCACGTACACTTTTAAATGTCAAAAAAGTCAGTGAATTAATTGTTTCTCATTGGTTACCTGCCCATGACACAGAAAATACTGAAAAGTTAATTTTTATCAATGTATGTAGTTCTTTTAAATCATTATTCAACTATAAACAGGCTACTCGTAGCTATTAAAATCCATGACAAAGTTTCAAAGACTGCAAATAGATCCTTCGTTTCTTCAATACTGTTCAACCTGGTTACCAATTGGAGCGTTTCTAGGTCGCATCGGAGCTCATAAAAATAGTAAGCTCTAGGTACGTTTATATTAAAAACGTACAGACTGAATAATATAACAATAAATAACGCTGTAAACTCGTAGCGTCAAACTTAGATTCCCTATATCGTAGATGCCATGGAAAAACAAGATCGAGAAAAGAAATAGAATGTCATCATAGGGTTAGTGCCAGTGTTCTAAGCCTCTCATATAGCTTTAAAAAAGTTGTGTAGGTACCTGTACCGGATAACCCAAAATGCAGTGTCAAGTGGGATGACAGGGAAACAACATCACTAGGGCTATCCAAATAGCTTGTATCTTGTATCCCCCATGTATCTTACGCAATTTTGCATAGTTTTCCAGTTGTATTTTTTTCCTCGAACAAAATAATTTTCATAACAATAAAAAAAAAAATATATAATTCGAAAACTACGCAAAATTGCTTAACAAACGTGGGGATGATTTGGATAGCCCTAGTGATGTTCTTTCCCTGGGATCCCGTTAGCTCTACTTTTTGGGACAACCTATATAGGTACTTAATTACCCGGAACTTGATCAATCTTTAATAACTTTAAAGTGTATGATATTCATCATTATATTATTACTTAAGTATAAAAAATTTTAAAGTTTTATCAAAATAAATCTTAAAACGCACCTTGGGGGATAACTATAAAGAGCTCTGAACGAGCCCCGTGACTCAAATAACGGAAGTATCTTTTTTACGAAGCTTTTACGGCATTGGACTCTCTTATTCTGTTAAAAAAGTAATGAATAATAACCAGTGTGCCTTAATAAAACTTTTCATTGAACCCCGGGTATATAGCAATAAACAGATCCTCAATTTCCCTATATGTACAACAAACAACAGTGATATCTAAATGCAGGAGCATTTAGCAATGTAGGTAGGAACCTACGTGAAAAAAATCCACTCAACACTGGGATACTAAACAACTTTTTTTCATACAAGTGCATCATTAATTACAACATGTCAATAATTTTATCACTGTAGGTACTTTTTAATACATCCGCAAATCCGCATCTGTACTCTTGAATACAATTTTCAAAACCAACCACGCAAATCCGCATCTATACTTTTCAATACGAAGTTACACTAACCATAGGTAACATCATTTCCTGCACTACATAGACTACGCATCGAAATCCTTTTAACTCGCTTGTTCGGTAACTTTTCACATACATTTAAAATTAAATCAATATTTTTAAAATCAAGTATATTTTGATTGATAATGTTTCCTATGCCCATTCATGGTATTTGTAGTCAATAAAATAATGAGGATTATTATTATCAATATTCCAACTCCGGGTAATTTATATTATGCTAGTCGGAGCAAATAATATTTTGAGCTATAATACAATAAATAACAGATTCTAATAACTACTCGTTATCACCTGCAACTCCCAGAACACGTAATTATGTTGATTTCTTAAAATAAGTATTGTATTAATTACTATCTAGGTTATTTTTATTGTCTAATAAACCGGTGACAACCGCGATAACGATTTTTTGTGTCGTCACAAGGATTTGCTAATGAAGTGGAAAATTTTAAAGATCACTAAACAAGTTTTATACATAGGTAATAAATTCATAATTAATTCAATGATGATTTGCACATAACTATATAATCCTAATTGACAATTATGAAACTACGCTATGGTTTCTGCTATAAAGGAACAATTCTATCTAATGTTAATTTGATTATTTTCAGTTGAACTGTAGAAACTTTCAGTTTATTGTACAGTAATAACAGAATCAATTCGGTAGCGCTGCTCTGTACAGTAAAATGTTTTTTGTAGACCATCTAGACAAAAAGAAACCAATAACACGAGAAGTTATTTACATTTAAGAAAATATGAACCATCCAACAATAACACGGCTGCAAAAATTGGGGACTGTATAATATAAAAAGATACAGCCGAAAGGAGACGAATCTAATGATACCAATATTTTGAAATCTATCAAGCCATTTGTAAAGTGTATCGAAGGAGTGGACACATACACGTTCGAAAAACATTACATTCTTTTTCCTTCTAGGATAGTTCGGTTATGAATAAAAGAAAATGTTTTCATCATATTTTCCATACCTTTATGTTACTCTTTATAAAGTAGCTTATTGATCAATAAGCTCCAACACACTTCAAGTAACCCAGTAAAGCTCCGCTCTCCGCCCGCCCACACGACGAACCGCCCACAACAAACCGTCACTGAAGCCTACAAGCTCTGACACGGGGTTATATAAAAAGATATTTTTATTTCTTTTATATAACTTTTTCTTTTATGTAGGTAACTACTTTTTCTTGGCTATGACCTTTATTCGCTACAGTATAACGGAAAAATTGCGGGCTTGAAATATTAATGCTTTTGCAAGCTTTTATTTTCAACATCAAGATATTATTACTTATAATATAAAGCTGAAGAGTTTGTTTGTTTGAACGCGCTAATCTCAGGAAATAGGTACTGGACCGATTTAAAAATTTATTTTAGTGTAAGATAGTCCATTTATCGAGGAACGCTAAGGAATAGGAGAGGAGCTGCAATCAAAAATATTGCGAAAACGATGATGCTAGTGATGAATATATTGGTGACATAACGAAACAGCTGAGCCATATATCTTGACGAAATTATACTTAATTATTTTAATTTATTGCTAAGACGGTAGCATTTAAAAACTGTTAACTACTTGAAAGCGGGTAACTTTTAGACAGTGCGAGTACGGGTAGTTATGTTACATAGAATAAGCAAATAATGATTGTCAACGACAAATCTCCAAAACCGAAAAATTTGTATCATAATAATTTAACACCTACTTAATTAAGTAATACTTTTGAAACACTGAGCTTTGTTTAAGATCATTTTTTACTAATTTCGTCTTTAAAACGATAAAATAGCGTAATTTTATTCGTATGAATATTTAAGTG
>LGAG01000269.1:178882-199130 GCA_001278395.1 Lerema accius | reverse complement strand
AAAACGGGAAAATTACGCGGGCGGAGCCGCCCGCGATTGCTAGTGATGAATATATTGGTTACATAACGAAAGGGCTAAGCCATATATCTTGATTTAATTATAATTATTTTAATTTATTGTTAAGGCGGTAGCATTTAAAAACTATTAAGTACTTGAAAGCGGGTAACTTTTAGACAATGCGAGTAATCAAGTCTGCTCTTGGCAGCATTTACATAGTTTTACTCATTTATACGCGGGTAGTTATGTTAGGTACATAGAATAAGCAAAAAATGATTGTCAACGAAATCGACAAATCTTCGAAAAATTTGTATCATAATAATTTAACACCCAATTAAGTAATACTTTTAAAACACTGAGCTTTCTTTAAGATCATTTTTTACTAATTTCGGCTTTAAAACGATGAAATAGCGTAATTTTATTCGTATGAATATTTAAGTGTATGTGAATAAGTTAGATACTTACCTAAAACGTTTGTAGAAGGAATCCATAACAGACTGGATAATGGTCTTGTGGTCTTCTATTGTGGTCTTCTATTTCAAATCCTGATCTAGACCATAATACACAAATAATTAAGACTTGGTAACATTCTAACCATTTAAACATTTTAAATATTAAAACATTGTGTCACTTATTCGTCCATTTTTAAATTTTAATTATCGCTTCCAGGTTTTATTTTTTAACTGTAGTGATTTTTTTTTAATTTTATGCGATGACACATTACGTAACGAATAAAAAGTGACGTGTCATATTAGGTAGGTATGTAATCAAATCACCTTTTTAGGTTTTTAAGCACAATAATCTTCATTTTTAAGCTAATTACAGCGGTAACATAATTTAGTTAAATATTTTCAGTAAATAAGTTTACAGTAGTTGGATAAACTGTTCTACGTAGTAAGCAGTGTCAACTTGGAAGTGAAGTTATATAATAATGTAAATAAATACTAACCTTAATGCTGTCTTCGTAAACGCCAAAGCGAGAAAATAAAACTTTTCGTTGATTTCAATGATTATACAGTAATAATGATAAGAAATAATAATAAACGTTAACACACTCTTACCCGCGCAGTAGGATTCTGACAGACCCAACCAATACTGTACAAAATGTAATAAACTCACACAGTTACAATAATTTTCTTAACTTTAAAAGAGAAAAGTAATTTGAATTTAGAACGCTGTGAACTGACATTTTTCTAATTGAATTGGTTCATGTTCGGAAACTCGTATCACATCATAATCCGCATAACATGATAATTATTTCACGTAGCGTTCCTTGCGTAAATTATATTAATCTATTTTTTCGAGAAAAGGAAAATTCGAATTTAGAATAGTCGCATAGTCGAAGAGTCGAATTTAGAATAATAACTAGCTCAAGTTTCAAGACAGATAATTTTATTTATATGTGAAACGGAACGTTTGTCATCTAACTAAAATGGCGACTGCGGTTTGTTTGTCAGTGCCATAACAATTTAACGAAATACATACTCCACAATCCGAATTTTGCGAATATATGTTGTCAACTCGAAATTATTATTTTTTATGTTTTGTTATTCATATAAGGTTTCGATCGAGTCTACCGTACCCCTGCACGAAATTATAAATTAGATGATATTTTCTCGAAAAAAGGAACATTCGAATTTAGAATAGTCGCATAGTGGAACAGTCCAATTTAGAAAACCAATAATTCGAATTTTGAATTGCAGCAACTGTATCTTAGTTTACAAAAATATTGTAGACCACCAGTTTTACCACCACCACAGTTTTACCAGTTTGACTGCGGAAGAAAGGTAATGTTTTTCTTATGTATGTATGTACGTGTATGTATGTCCATTTTTTGGCATGCTCTAGACTAGGTGAACACTCGAAACAGTTACGTTCATTGTGACTATTTTGTAGCAATTTAGTCCTCGACCAAATCATAAAACCTTTCACTTGCTCGTTATGAAACTTGTAAGTTGTAAAAACATAGAAATGTTGTGTAATTGCTTGAAGGCCGCTTACGACTTTATGGTTTTGTAGTATTTAGAATTTTAGTATTTTGTAATAAGTGATTAAGGGAGCGTTCAAATATTACGTAACGCAATTTTCGAACATTTTTGACTGTTACGTAACACACATAATCGGATCTTGCGTAACCTACAAATAACTGTTTTTATCTAAAAATTGCAATTTTGCCGAATTAGAAGAATAATATTCTCTAGTTATTGTAGTAAAAAAATAATGTTATGTGGTTTTTCGAACCAACCAATGTAACGTATCATAACATTTTACAAGACCTAAAAATTGCGTTAAGTACCTAATACTTGAACGGCCCTTAACTTTAAGTAACTTATACAATGGGCATAATGTCTATTCTAATAAAAATCCATGATAAGGGAGCGAAACGTGTACAAGTATGTAAATACTCTCGAACCAAAGGTAAGACATAATTATTTAAGTTTATATGTTCTTTTTTCATTAGGCAATCAATTTAAATAATACAAACTTTAGGTTACCCCAAGTTTACTATCTACTTTGTACAGATTATTCGATTACCAGTTTCTAAGACTACCTAGAACGCGAAGACAATGTAACAAAGTGATAAAAACAGGAAATGTATCATGTGCGTTTATACAAAGCGCAATGTAGAGTTCCGTAGTTTATAATAAATTATTTATTTTCCAATTACATAATAATACTTATATCTCCGTAGATGTCAAAATACAAAAAAATTGATGTAGTGAATCTTACGCTATTTCTGGCATACAAATTTAATCTCAGAAAAATATATAAAATCTGAATTGAATTCAATTTTATTGTAATCAACGTTGTTGCTCCTCACAATGTGAGAGAAAGCCCGAGCCCAGTAGTGGAGCAGTTACGGGTAGCGGAATTATGATAATTTATTTGCATTTATAACTTGTTTATTAATATATCAAGCCTTTTTAAACGTGACAGTCCCTGGAAATTCAAATTCAAATCATTTATTTCGTCTTAGGAACTAAGAGCTCACTTAAGCACTTGAAGTCCGCAAAAGTCATTATAAAAATATTAATTCTACTTATTACCCTAAAACTAAAAAATAAACTTTTTTGTTCTAAACACGGAGTCTACAGGGTGTCCAGTAAGTAGTAGTCCGAATCCAAACGATACTTGTCGTTAGATAGATCTTGATCTATCGAACTAACTCAATTTACCTGAGCAAAAGTGTCACGGTTTTCGAAATATTTTGAATTTTATAAACTTTCTAAAAATCACTACCTTTCACCAGATTATTGCTTGCCATTTTCTTAATATTGCTAGTAATATAACTTTTTAGGGTTCCGTACCTAAAAGGTAAGACCGGAACCCTATTACTAAGCATTTATCAATTAATTTATGTTTTGATAAATGTTTAAACTATAAGTGATAATATTAGTTCTTGATAATTCGTTAGTGTAGGGACTACGCATACCTACGCAAAAATAAGGTTATTCTTTTTTTTCATTCCTATTCTTATGTAAAATCAGCTATCACTTGTTTTGCCAATCCTATGTTTAAGCAACTATGGAATCCAACTTTCGGTATACTTTAAGATCCTATCTATGAAGCACCTAATTATTAGGAACCTAAAAAAACGTTACTTGTATTATTTTGCTTGATATCAAAGACGGGATAAAATTAGTTTTCCTCATGTCACAGGGGTAACGTTACTGAAAAGACTAGGAAAGGCTCTCTTGAAAACGGGTCCTTTGTATTATTTATTCTTACGTGTCTCTCAGGGCAGGCACAAACGTCTGGAATTCGCATCAGGAATCAAATTTTGAATTCTATAAGCCTGACGCAGATAGACATTCGGAATTTAAAAGATACACTGACTTTATTAGATTTACAAAGTGGAAAACAGGGTAGACAGAGCCAGGGGTAAGTTGTGTCGATGCAAACATTTCCATAATAGATAAAGCCTTTTACCGCTGGCTCTTTCAATCCCACTTTCCCAACTAGAAATTTCAGAAGCTGAAAAATTCCGGACATTCGCGGCCGCCCTTACCTAAACAAAATCAGAATTCAAAAGAGAAGCATATAGTTGAATACTATTATTATAAGGGCAAAGACCTAAATAGGTCTTTGAACAAGGGAATGTTATTGATTACATAGGTATTAATTAATGTTATTTATTACATACCAAATCCTATTTTAGCCATACTTACTTGCAGCTCAAAATGCTTGTACGCAAACAAACTTTTACCCCCAATTTTCCTCCCTAAGGGGCTGAATGTTCAAAAATCCTTGCTGTACACTTACATGCTTTTAGATCCACTGGATTAGTTGGGGAGTGTTGGGTAGCACGTGTGAGGCTTCAGTGTGTTGCTTGAGGATTCCCAGGTCTCCATAATTATGTGTAGGACGCGTTTCTAGGTGGATTTAGTGGATAAAAATCCCACATACAATATAATATTTTCCCCTAGTTAGGCTCTACGTTGTAAGTTAGTTATTTATATTAGGCTATAAAACTCTGTTTTGAATTTAATTTTCCTACTAAATATTGTGGTGTACGATACATTTATGTTTGTGCATATTGAAACTCCGAAAAGTATTGTTTTTTTGTCTGGTTATTTATTACGTTTTATATGATTAAGATACTTCCTTCTTGTATACAAGACAAGATAGATTCTATGCATATCGTAGTCAAATAAATTATCTAATACATTCTACAGAGCTGTACTAAGTGGACTAGTTTAATTGACCCAATTTATATACGAAGTGTTATTTACAAATAGATATATGGCATCGTTATTTTAATAAATAAATAATTACATACATATATCATTACAACATATTCATGGACACAAATGTCATGGAGCTGTTGCGTTACTTATGTAAATTTTTACGACTTGGACAATAACCGTCGTGTCTTTTGTGAAGGTCATAGACGCGATTTTCTTAGAGAAGGGAGTGGAAGGGGGTAGTATTAACTTACTTTGTAAGGGAAGGTTAAATCGTCCAGTTAAAATTAATCGAGGTTCTAAAAATATATGTATACAAGGATAACTTAAATAATAGCATAGCTACGACTTGTCAACAAACGTTTGGCTGTAACATATGCCTGTCCTGGGAATCGAACTCAGGATCCCTTGGAATCGATACCCAATCTAAGTTGCTAGTGACTGGACTTCGGGGACTTTACAGGACTTTTTATGGTATTAAGATAGCAAACAAGCTGGCATTGCTACCAATCCCTGTCGCCCATGGACATCGTATTAAACTTCGAGTAGGACTATAGGAGGAATGTTAGTAGGTACTGTTAGTAATTAATAGATGGTAGTTGTTGACTCGGGGTTTGTACGGATAAGTTTATTTTATTTTTATTTTTATTTTAGTTGTATAAACTAGGTAATTTTTTAATTGTAGTTGCATAAACTAGGTACCTACTCCATTTATTAAAGATTAGGTCTTCAAAATAAAAACATTTATTTTCACGTCTCTCTTAAAAACTGAAACAAAACCAGAAATCCAAAAGGCCACAATAAAAACTTACGATCGATTTTCGAAAGACTGTGGTAATTAAGTTGCTAACTACGTATAAGGGCTCCTACTACATAACATTAATACGTATATACGGTTCCTAGGTACCTGCCTATAGTTGTAATTCAAATAGATGGTAAAAAGCCTAACAATGGACACCAAAGGCTATGCCTCGTCCTTTGTTTAGCATCACTACGACAGGTAGACACAAGATGGATCAAGCCCGTTACACAACATAGAAAGCATTTATGTATAACTAACGCAATTTTTGGGGAGAATTGACCCTCCCCCCTCTACGTAACGCGCTGTAACGTTTTTCTGTACCTACGTCTCTCTCTTCCCTAAACGTTACGTAACACCCAAATTACCATTTTTATCTGACTACGGCCAAGACAAAAGGAAGGCTATGATTTTGAGCGGTATGTATGTATGTATATTCATCTGTTGCCTCCTAAGTCCTAAACTGCCTACTGGTCATAATTGACTAAAAAATTTTCCATTTTGTCGACTTAGAATAATTAGGTATCTATATTCCCTAGTTACGTAACGCGTTCATATACGCGAGTCATTAATACAAAATTGTATAATTATGTGCCGTTTTAATTTTCAGGTAGCAATCAAGATTTTGCCTAAATGTTTTAGGTTCTCGAAAATTTCGTCCTTGGGAAGCAATTTAGACGATGACAACCATATTCAGGATATCAGGTCTAACTGGGCTAATACTCGTACGTACAGAACATTATTATGACTTGTATATGAGTGGAAAATAAGTAGGTACTTAAGTATATGGTACCTACATAACATATTAACAAGAAATCCTGAAAAAGAATTACCTATGTCATAATAATTTACCAAGTAGATCTCCAAGAGAAAGAGAAAAAAAGAACTTAAAAAACTTAACTTAACTTTAAAAAGTACCTATACGGAGAATTTATTTATCACTTAATAATTTATAAGTAGGTACGTAAGATTACTTTTTCTAACGCGTTCTTACAATAAAAATCCATGAACCCTCCAGAGGTTGTAATCAACGACCTCATTATTTAAATGAAGCTAATCAATCATTCATTAATTATCTAGTTAATGACCAATATTATTCTGTTTGCGATCCAATAGAGAAACTACAGAAAAGAGGCTTTCCAATTCCAACCTTGTCAGGGTTGAATTGATTTTCGTGTCCCTAATGGCTTGCATAGAGCCACTAAAATAAACTATAAATTCCATGATTGCTAATACTCAGCAAAATATTATGAAGAAATACTTAATAAATAAACACCTCAATAAATGCAGTCGCTAATTAAACACGCATTAAAATGCACAATTAACTTCAATAGTTACCAACTTGCTTAATTTAAATATCAAATCGGTGTTCGATATGACATTCAATTCAATTCAGCAAAGCAAACGACATCTCTCGTATACATTATAATAAAGAAAATAGTAAGTGCAATAGGTTGCCCTATTTATAGATCAAAGATAAGAACATGGGTAGGTTACGTGTGTATCAATAAATCATCGCACGAAGCGACTATTAAACTTAAAAGAATTGTGATCGCCTTATTAAATATTATCGTTTTAAACATCTAACACAACCCCATAGCGTGTTTTTATCATTATTGATTGCATTTTGTACCTTAAACGCGTCATTCTCATTCATACGGTACTGAAAGCACTTGGCCTTGAGAATCTTTACGTGTACACAAGTATATAACCATTTATCATGTTACGTAATGTTGCCGTAAACGCTTATATATGTTGATCCTATGTATTGTTTTCGATTAGTCTACGATGTTTTAAATGACCCAGGGAATAATTACTCAAATAGACATCTAACCTAATTTATTAGTTACAAAAGTAATAACCTAAAATTAAAGAAACGCAAGATATCGGATTCGTTCTGAAAACCGTGTCAAAGTGTTAAATTGGCGCGTTAAGATACAGAAAAGTTGTTTTGAGTGAAGCGAAGTGTGGTCGAGTCGAAAATAATATCTTGGAGAGGCCCAAAGAACTCCGGGCGGATGTTATATAGCTACGTAGATAAAACCTTCCGCCGTCTCCAGCGCTCCAAGCGGCAGCTGAACGAAACAAACTTCATGTCGTGTACACCCTAACAAATAAGTTTCGGTTAGCTAAGCGTTATTTATATATGTATAATTATTTTATTCTTCATCATTGAAATTCCATTAATTTAGAATTTTTAAATTGAAAATATCAAAGTAATGATAACTAAATGCATGTATTGATATTAAAATTAATATTTTGTAAAAAATTACCGATATACGAGTAAATATATCTTAAGATATGAATAGTCAATAATAAATAACAGATATCAATAAATTTATTATAATGGTATCTATAGTTAATAAGGTAATTAATAAAAGTAATTTAGAACTTTATATCCCGACTACAGCAAATTTTATAAATTACACTATGTTGTGAAAAAATTACATATTATTAATATATTTTTTCAAGTAGTAGTTAATTATTGTTTTGTAAAAATATTTATGATTGATAGGATATGTTATTGAATAGGAGTAAAATGAAAAAAAAATATATTTAATCAAACATTTATTAAGCTACAACCAAAATTCCAGCTTAAAAACCTTTTGAATACGCCCACTCTTTCAAGCATGTAACAAAGTCCCCTTTAACCTCTATAAATTTACCTAATTCATGTACTCTAGTTTCTACGTAGCGTTGGTGTTTAGTTTTTAGATATTCCTTAATTTCATCATTCATTAGCCAGATATCACCTTCTATTCTTTTGATCTTCGATATTTTACGTATTCCCCGAAATGTAATATCTAAATATATAGGTATCTCATGATTTCTTGTTCTAGCTATAAAGTACGGTAGATCTTTCGCTTCTTCTTTAGGAGGTATCCATCCAGATGGATAGCTTTCTTTGGGTGTAACGGACGGGATTGTCTCAAACGGTAAAAGTCTCTCTACATACTTCCATTCCGGGGGATTTTTCACAACTTCATATTCATATTGTTCCTTAATTTTTGTGACAAAAGGGGATTGTGCGTAATTTGAGTAGTTTCTGGCTTGAGATGTAACCTGAAACAAAAAAAATATTATTGTAATTTTTTTAATCTTTTTTATCTCCAGCGCATCGGTGATTCTTTTATGATCTCGTGCCGAAATGATAAAAAATAAATATGAAATGACCGCGATGAATGGATAATTAGTATGCAGTTATAAATCATTAAAAGAAAAAAAAAAACTTCTCACAAATTTATACTATATTTTAACTCCCTGAAAATAATTATGTCAAAAGCGCTGGGCAGGTGAAACTTGTGTTGACCACCGTACACCCATAGTTCTGTCACATGTCGCGGTAAAAGCAACATTACAACACAACGCGGGAGTAAATAATTTAATAATTACCGATATTAATTCCGGGACACCTCTGATACCCAAATCGGTGGCGTTGTTCAAGATTCTCCCATATTTTCCCACAAAAAAACGTGCAAACGCGCACTGTGAACGCCACACGGTCGCCATTTTGAATAGCGAATAGAGCGATTGCTTGCCGAGAGCAATAAGAACTATATTATTCGTTTCGAAGGAAACATTATGGCGGACGCCTGCAGACATTTGGGCTTTTCAAAAATCGTTTTCTAAGTTTATTCGCGAGTTTTTATTGAACTTTTTCGCATATTAAGGTGTGTTGTGTGTCTGATTGACTGTTTATTGTGGTTTTTGGCGAATCCATGGGACAAATTGTGAGTATTTTGTGAGGACATCGCGGAGGTGCGCCACGGGTAGGGAAATGATTTGGTGCTTTCTGTCTCTCGACGCATACGCATCGCACAGCTGTAGGTGGCGTTACGGTCATACGACAGGCAAAACGTACCATCAAAACACAGAGTTTTCATGACTTTTCCGGCGAGTTTTTCTTACAAACCAACGGCATAAATGTTATTATTTTTGCATATTTGGAATTTATAGAGCATAGTGATTGTTTTTAGTGAGTTAAACGTACAATTATCAAAACAAAAATATGTCAAATAATTGCGCGAACTTGTTGATTCCCGAGCTGAGCTATTGTTTACTGCGAACTATAGACGTAATAATTGAGTTATTTATTCGAAAGTACTTAATTCTAAGATGTGTTCGTGCTCTTAAATAAACATACCATTGCATACAGAGCGTTTAAACATAGTAAAAATTCTTTTTTGAAGTTTTATGATCTGAAATTCCTGCCTATATTAATATTAGTAGTCACATAGTTTATTGGTGAATTATAAAGTGTTTTCAAATATTATTATTTTCCTTTTCAGGACTAAATGTGAGCAGCTATTGGAAACATGGTATGGCTCAGTGTTGTCATGCTGTCATTGAAGATTTGTTAATAACTTGAACATATACTGCCAACAGCCTGCCAATATATTGTGAAGCTAAATTAAAGCTTTGACATTCAACCAAGTTCCAAGTTTAAAATATAACAAATAAGTACTCGAGTGCCTCAGTCAACCTCGAGTTGGTAATCAGAGTGAGTGTAAGCTGATCTACAGTTTGTACCTGATGTCGAAGGAACGGGGACATCTCCCACCGCACATTCCATCATGAAAACTAAGCAAGCTAAAGAAGATCTAGATAAAGGCACAGATGAGGAAATAATAGAACCTAAGACTCGTGCCCGGAAGAAGGCCTCGGACATCAATGAGGAGGATAAAAATAAAGCAAGCCAAGATGAACCGAAAACCTCCAAAGAACCTCCTAAGAAAACTGTAAAACCCAAAGTTGTAATTAAAAAGAGACCGCTCGGTATCAGGAAAACAAAGACATTGAGGAATAAAAAAAGTACTGCTGCAAAGAAAAATGTTGTAAGACAAACTGTCACACGAGCAAGGAAAGCAGCTATTAAAACAGAGCCTCATTGTCAAGAGAAAGAAACCGTCCCTTTGATCCCTGCCTCTGAAATAAAGAAAGAGCCAGTCGAAGACCCCGCTCCTAACTCTAGATCATCAAGTCCTAAGACTCAGACTAAAAAAGCAAGACTGAGTTCTGATATGGTCATGATGAAATCTGTATTAGGAGACTCGACCAGCACTCTTGTTCTTGGCCCACGTATTAGCCCATATTCAATGCGATCAGAGAGAAGTAATAGTCCATCACTATTTGAAGCTAAAAATTTAAGGAGTGGGAAACCTAGAAAGGTTAAAAATAATCTCCTAAATGAAATTGTTATGAAAGAACAGAAAAAGAGACGCAGGTTACTTTCAGACTCCAAGAGTACAGAAGTTCCTGAAGCGGGAGAAGACTGTAAGAAACTTAAGAGGGGACGCTCTTGCTCACGGGAAGGAAGTGAGATTTCTAAATGCTCAGATATCACCGAGTCAGATATCAGTTTAACCGAAGGGCTCAGTGACACAGTAGGAAGCAAGGAGCTCAACAAAAAATTTGATAAATCCAAGACTGACCTAGATATAGATATTGAAAATAATGTACAGATCTCGACTATTGGAAAAGTGCCTTCCCTTAATGATGACTCCAAATTAGCTGAAATCAAACTGGATACAGAACCTGGTTCGTTAACAAGTGACAAAAAAAAGAAAAAAATGAGCTTAATAAGAAGTACTTCATTAGACTCTGACAACAATAATGGTAATAGGCTTAAGTTAGACAGTTTACATACACAAGAAATAGAAGAAAAACTGTTACTGAAGACTGAAAATGATACGCTTTTTGAAGAACGTAGTAGTATATTGAATTGTATGTCAAAGACATTTAACTCGAAAGAGGTTTCCAAGAACATTAGGAGAGCAAGAAGAGGAAGGAAAAAAGAAGTTGCGGATAGAGCAAAGCCTAATCCATTAACCACCAAGAATGGTATAAGTAGCACAATTACTAATGACTCCGTTGAAGACAAGCAAGAGTCTATTGATACATTAACAAAAGAAATAAATGATCTCATATATAATCTAGACCAGAATATAGACCAAGAAATGAACAATGACACATCTGAGAACACTGACCAAGCACAGCCTAAGACATTCCCCAAGCTCTATAGCCAGTCCAAGCCATTATGCGATAATAACAGTATTATCGCGCCAGATACGCCCATCAAGGACAAGGATACTATATTATCAATAGCTAATGAAACTACGCCATCAAAGAATGATGACAGTGAAAATATAAGATTACATTATGAGGAGGATTCAGTAGAAAAGTCGACTGAAAATAGAGAAATCACATATAAGCATAGTACTGTTGCTAGTATAGACAAACTAATGGATAGACTGAAAGTTTTTGAGGAATTTGATAAGAGAAGGCAAAGACAGGAATCCGAATCGAAGTCGAGCGACGTTAATTCCGTTATGGTGACTAGTGAAGTTGTTTTAGTAAATAAATCAGGAGCTGATATTAAACCCCTGAAAGATATACAGACCGCAAGGTCACCAGAAAAAGTTATTGAAAAAGAAAATGTTCTCAGTTGTTTTGAAAACAATGCTGCAATATCTATTGTGAAGCGTGACCAAGTGCGTAAATCTATCGACATAGACTTGCCTAATTCTGTTACTTTAATAAAAAGGAATAGTTTTAGCGCACGAAAGGAATCTACAAGCTCAAATCATTCAAAAGAGTCGGATGCCATTAGTATATTTGAAAAATCTTTAGGCAAAGATGTTACACTGACTGAGATAAGGAAGTCCGTAGACAAATCTACGCCTCCGACACAAATTGACTTACATCAATTCACAAATCCTCAACAACCTGAGACTCAAAGTTCGGCTGTAACCACAATGGTGTTAAATTCGAGTCAAATTTCTATTACTCCACGAGTGATCGATAAACAGCACATGAGCAGCAACGAGATACAAATAACAAAACGTAAATCTCGGGAGTCAGTTTCGCGGAAATCTTCCGAATCGGGTGCCGAAACGGAAGATAAAATGGCAACACTGGAAAAAATTCGTTCACCTCCTCATCAAATGAGATCACCTGCAATATCAATAACGCCTGCGCCCGTGGCGGTGAAATCTCCCGAAGCTGCGCTACCAGTAGAAACGGAAGCACAGGCACCTCCACTAGACAGTATAAAAATAGTTCCTGAAGAAATTACATTAACTTCGGAAGTATCTCAGTTGGATAGTAGATCCGTGAGTGAAGAGACCTCAAATCTAGTAGAATCGACGAACATCGAACCGATGACGATTGATCCACCAGCAGTTAAGGCTGTCATAGCCTCGCCCCTTGAGAAAGAATTAGTGGAAAATATAGAAGTTAAAAGTAGTCTTTCTGAAGCCCTAGAAGGCATTTCTGATATCAAGGAGAGCGCTGTAGAACTGCAGGAAACGGATAAACATGTTAAAATGGAGGAAGTACCAAAAGAACATGATAAGATGGAAATAGTCGAAAAAGAAGTAGAAAAACCTGTCGATGACTTAAAACCATCCGTTGAATCGAAGCCTGTTGATAAGCCTGTTTTAGAGACTGCAACTGTTGTGGAAGTCAAGCCAAAGAGTCCTAAGTTGAAATCTGCAAGAAACTCCATCGAAAGCCAACCGGGACCTAGTAGCGTTTTGAACGAGACGCCCGAGAGTCAAAAGCGTAAAGAGAACGTGTTGCGGACGCTCGGTTTACTGACGCATAAGGCGGCAAATGAGGCTAAGATAGAGAAAATGAAACAGAAGGAACGTATATACGGTCAGAATTATTGCGGGATGGTGAGCACTAGTAAGGGGAAGACGAAGTCTGACTACACGGGGACGTTGAAAACTGTGATAAAGCTGAATAGAGGGACGGGAGAGCGCGACAAGAAGAAGTATAGAAGTTCTTTGAAGATGACCTTTCAGAAAAGCAAGAATCGGTCGGGGAAGCCGCCGCCGGAAGTGGGTGAGGCGGGAAGCGAAGACGACGCTTACTACACCATTGAAAAACGAGAGGTAATGTATTACTTATTCATTATTTCTAGCTTTTACCCGACTGCATAAGGAGAATGGTTATGTATGTCCATGTATGTGTTCTTTGGCAAGCCCAGTGATATATGTTTTTTGTTTTTAAACGGATTTCAGATAGCTTAAAAATTCCGACATAAATACTTTTATTTCAAACCCAGTATTTCAAAGTTAAACAGTAATAATTTTGTAAGCAGATAATGTTTTAAAATGCGCTATGCATACTATTTAATTTAATTTACTAATTTGTATTCTAGTTGCCATCATTGATTGATTGAATTTGTCTTTAGAAGAATTTAGAGAAATTAATGCCTCCTATACCTTGCGTAAATCTGATAGCTCCTGAGCTTTTCGAATTAAGCTTAATAGTAACAATACTAAGTTACTTGGTAACTTAATGTTAACAAAAATCTTTTATCAAAGTTACAGAGTTAATAAGCTTGTAACATAATATAATTTTAATTATGTAGAGCAAAGATATCTATGTGTAAACCACGAGCGGTTTTTGTGGCGTAAAAATTCTTGCTAATAGGTATATTTATTTACATTTGACGCCTGAATAAAACCCGTAAAATTTTGTCTAACTTGTTTTTTACGAAAATAATTAAATGGTTGTTGACAGTTTTTCATCTTTTCATTATTCAAGTTTTTTATTATTTTGTTATAATACAATAACCTAAAGCTAAACCTTTACCTTTAAGCTTTAAAGTTTGAAGTTTCAAAATGCAATAAATTTTAAAATTTAGTTATAATCAGAACGCGAATTTTACAAAAAGGTAATACAATAGACAATAATTATGTATTTATTTTCCTGTTGAAAGCTTCATTCAAAGCTTTTCTCGCAAGCCTGTTTTCTAGACTTGATATTAAATCTGACAGTTCTAAGACCTGAAAAATTACTGTAAAATCAATAGCTATAAATAATAATATTAATCTAAATTCCATTTTCAAATATTATTAAAGAAGTTGTCGATGTTAGTACTAAATATAAGTATTTAATGATGTGTTATTTTGTATTCCAGGCCGGCGCGGGCGCAGCATCGGACGGTGGGCACAGAAAATCTCATAACAGTAGTCGACTTAACAACCACGGTGTGTGGATGTGTGCGCTCACCCTTACATGCGTAGCTAGGAGCAATTACAATGACAAATACTAAAAATTATATTCAACTTTAACTACTTTTCTTTGTAAGATTTCGTGTTAGAACTGATAATGTCACAATAGTGAAGATAGTTTTTTGTTTTTAGTGTTTGAGTAATATAATTGATTAAACACGTGTAACATAAAAAAAAATTAAGTATAAAAATTTAAAAAAGAAGAAGGAATACTTACTCTACATATTTATTATTTAGTTAAGATTTAAATTTCGTTGAAGTTCTCAATACAAAAATTAATGTACTTAGCAAAGATTGCTCCTAGCTTCGTTTGTATTTTATTAGGATATGATCAGATATTACACCGATATTGAAGTAAATATAATTTTTTATATCATTTAGCTGACTTCAGTCGTCAATTCCGAGATGATTTCTTATTTAAAACATAATAATCTGGTCATACCTAAGCATAAACTAATATAACATAATAATGTACAATAATTGTTGATAATTTACTAATATTTCGTCTAAAACGAATGCAACCTTGCAAATTCATTTCACCTACTTTAAAAATTTCATAATTTTTGCATGATATAAAAAAAATTAAAATATTAACAAATAACAGTCATTTACAACTTTGGATTCGGTTCTTTTAAATTTCATTTTCGGATTTCTAATTTAATCCAGCACGTATAATATACCAATGAATTAAGAAATATAAAGTATAAAACACACGCAAAAGTCCATTGCAATATTTTGTCCTAAAACTCAACCTCAAAGTTTTGTCTAAAATATTTGTTAGCAGAATGTATGACATTAACCATCTAGTGGTTACGTCATTGGTTGTGACTATCCTGGTTGGTTGACAGATGGGGAAGTTCCTCCGGAGCCGGAACCGAAAGAGACCTTGAACCTGGTAATCCCGGAGAAGGCATCCTCGTTCAGCATCCATCCTGGGAGGCTGTGTATGGACCAGTGTTTCTACTGCGGCGGCAAGTTCGGCCTATACGACACCCCCTGTCATATCGCGCAGATGAAGAGCAGCGAACGACAGAAGAAAGTGCTTAATAGTAAGTTATTTTGCTTTCTTTATTTAAGCGTAATGTTTTTCGAGCGTATGTATGTATTCCTCGTTTTTTTCGTCATGATTTAAAAGGTAAACAATCTTACAGTGTCTTTTTATTGTAATTATCGATTATAAAATAAGACAGACACAAATTAAAAAAATTTAAGAATAAACAATAATTTGATGTTAAAATAAATTTCTGTATACTTCTAAATATTTTTTAATTAATGAAATAAATAAAGGTAGTGCCAAGATTGTTTACCTTTTGAATCACGACGAAAAAAACGAGGTATATGCTTAAATATTTGTCTTTCATAAAGCCGATGATATAACAGGTTTTGTCTATCGAGATTTTAGGAAGTTTTATTATAACATGTTTGTTTATTTTTAAATTTAATTTTGTGTTATTCATATTAAAGTTTTGACGTTCGTTAAGTGAGCTGTTAGTTCCTAAGACGAAATAAATGATTTGAATTTGAATTGAAATTCGAATTTGGCATGCTCTAGAGACTGAACGGCTTCATTTGATTCGTCTGCGTTGTAAGTATTCTGTAGAAACTAAAAGTCCTACATCGTTTTTTTTTTAATAGGTATACATTGACTATGCTTGGAACTAAAATATGTATCAATCTTAGCTTTATTAATTTTATATTGTATAAATTAAAAGTTTTAGACATTATAATTTTTTCGTATTATGCACTACAAATATGTACCTATATACTTTTTTTAAATACAGTGTAAACTCACCATAGTGATCTTTTTAAGGAAAAATTATAACGTCAACAAACATGTTTTATATACTCCGTTTTCCTTCTATCTCTACTGATGCACCCTTTGTTACGAAACCGCCCTTTTTTATGACGAAATACAAGACATTTAGGCGGCAAATATTGTTTATTTTGACTAAGTATTTATTACTAAATAGGCTTACATAGTCGCTGGACGCGTTTGCCGACAATTTTAAGAAAGAATGAATGAAGAATTTCAGGCAGTTTTATTGCTGCTATTGTGTTAATAAGAAAGGCATTATTTCTTATCTTTTTTCCGGTACACGTGGTCACTGAATATAGTAGAGATCCCAAATTCGTTGATTTTGGTTAGTCGTAAGCTGAATTTCAAAGAGTAAATATGGTTGCGAAAAGAAAAAGTTTGTTTGTAAGGTAAGGTGGGGTAAGACTAACACACGGGGCAAGACTAACATTGTCTATTATCTCGATACGTATAGCTTAAATACGAAATTCTTCCAGTCTGTAAAATAGAACAAACGTAAATGTTCTCGGCTAAAACACACACATGTCGTTTCTTCAAGTGCATATCGAGATAATAGACAGTGTTAGTCTTGCCTCGTGTGTTAGTCTTACCCCACCTTACCTTATATCAAAAAGTGGTTTTAATACGTGCGATAGAGAACGATGAAAAGAAAGGTGATGTCGGAAGACTCTTTGGCCTTAGTGCCTCAACCTCTACAATTTGGAAATTATGTACCAATAACCGGGCCTAATATGAAAGCTGAGGCGGAACGGTTAGCTCTACAACTAGATATTCCAGATTTCAAAGCCTCTGAAGGATGGCTTGGGAAGTTTAAACACCGTCATAGGATTACTTTTGGTCGTACGAACGGTAAAATGCGAGAAGCTGATTTGAATGTTACGAGTAAGAATAAACTTATCTTTGTAAAGATAATAATTGCTCGATTACTTCAATTACGTTACATAGAGTTTACGTTGTTTGTAGATTGTGTAGTATGGCAACGAAAGCAATGGTAGGAATTAAACAAGTCATAATATTTCAGTACGTATATATTGAAAATCATCATTCGCTTTTTTTAAGTTATCTTTGATATTGAACTTCATTTTCGAATTCCTTTGCTTTTTGCGTGATTATGATGTCGAATAATCTAAGCAATCTATCTTAAAGGAAATTTGACATGCGGGGCAGTAGCAAGAGATTATTGAGAGTAAATTTTCGTTTGTTACTGATGGCAATAAGCGACGTCACCTTTTATCCCAAAGGCATTATCCGTAACAAAAGTATAGTCAGTTACTCCCGTAGTAACACAGTCTCATCCCCCCAGACGAGGAGAAGCTGACTATAGACAGTTGTCTGTGCGACGCGTGCTACCGGCACGTGGACCGGCGCGCCAACTGCCCGTCGTACCGCAAGCGGCCTGCGGGCAAACAGACCGACGCACCGTTGCAGCCGTCGCCGCCCTCGCCGTCTCCGCCGCAGACTACGTGAGTACTTGATTAGGGAGCTTACAATCTTACAAAACGTATTCGTAATCGTACAAGCATTACATAACGCTTTTTGGAGATTTTTGATTTTTTCTGAACCCCACCCACCTTCATGTAACGCGCCGTAACGATTTTCTGTACCCTCCTATTATCCCTAAACGTTACGTAACACCCAAATGACAATTTTTACTTTAAAAAAGTTATTCGATCCCTCCCTCCCCCTATGTAACGCATTTTACCCCCCAATTGTGTTACGTAATACTTGAACGAACCCATTAAGAAACATATTGTTAATCGTCAAATAGACAGTAGACAGACACCAACGCTCTTCTTTATTCATTCATACAAACTTTTATTAAAAAAATTCTATCCATCATATCTGTCAATTCCTTAAATTGGGACAGGGTACATACTTTACACAAAAAATATTCCTAGGCCCAAATAACCACCAATATAAGTTGTCGTTTAGCTTATCTTTATTACTGACAAATGAACCTTAATATACCTGCCTAGTTCTGTGCACTTCTACCTGATGATTATTATTATTGTTATAGCTCCAGTGGTCCCGAGAAGCCTCCGAGCCCAGGCCAGGAGGAGGAGGAGGCCAGCGAGGAGGAGCAGGCCTCCGTGGGTCCTCGGCTGGCCACCTGCCACACGGAGGGCTGCAGCGCGCCCGCGGACCACTCCATACGACGCAAGTGGCTCATCAAGATGCGGTCTAGTGTCAATAAACTGGTATGTTATGGTTACCTATACCTCGTTTTTTTCGTCGTGATTTAAAAAGTAAACAATCCTACAGTGTCTTTTTATTGTAATTATCAATTTAAAAATAAAACAGACACAAATTACAAAAAATTAAGGAATAAACAATAATTTAATGTCAAAGTAAATTTCTGTATACTTCTAATTTTTTTTTAATTTAATGAAATAAATAAAAGTAGTGCCAAGATTGTTTACTTTTTAAATCACGACGAAAAAAACGAGCTACAGTCTAGTATATCTTAGAATCTGTAGCCCGCCCGCGCTTCGCATCGGTAAACCTTTCACCTGTTGTCCTTCGGGAATAATATGTTCCCGTTATAAAAAGTATCCTCATATAATTATCATCTTTTTAGCTACAAACATGTTAACTTTCACCTTATTGGTTGTATGGTTTCCGAGTGATGCACGAACAGACAGACAAAATAACTTTGTATGCAGGCTACGACTTCACGCTCTGACTACTACACTAACCCAATCTGTTGGAAAGTTTTCATTTATTTTACTAGAAAACCGGCAGATGTTGTTCTACCATATTTTTTTATAATAATAATTTTTTATATTACTTGTAAGTGCTCATGATATCAGACAACTTTTGCTGATAGTGTTTCAATAACTCTAAGTTTGTCTGCTCTATTAAAGTATCTCAACATCAGCACAGCCCGACTCTAACTGTGTTTCGAAGGCATATTCAGTCCTCTAAAATACTTCACAATTTTTTTATTGTAATTAGTCAAGGTCAAGGAGTTCAGAGACACACACATACGCTGTGTTCACACATATTACAAAGACCATGGGGTACCTACTCTAACGCTAAACTCAGTGTTTTTTTTTTATTGCCTCCGGGAAACGTGAGGAAAAACACTCAAAGTATACGATACCAGATTCGGCCGGTAAAGTTATCAAAATCAAAATCAAAAATCATTTATTCATATAGGTATCAATGATACTCTTATGCACGTCAATTTTTTGAATCTACCCCCGTTTCGTAAAGGTGCTTTAATAAGGAGGAGAAGAAAGGGGAAATAAACTCCTCCGCACATCTTTTAAAAAAAGAAGAATAACAGATTAGAAACATTATGTCAGACTTATCCTTGAAGGGGACACCAACTGAGCAAAACAACCCCACATTGACTATGGACGGCCTCTCAGTCGAGACGAGACGAGACCAAACTCTAAAGCCAGTGTTATTTCAGTTGAAGTTGGAGTGCGACTACCCCGGCCTGCACACGATCCCGCTGTGCGCCGCGCACCACCGCACGCTGGCGCCGCTCATGGCGTGCGCGCTGTGTCGCCGGCGGCTCACCAAACATCACAACCTACACTTCATACATCATGTGAGTACCGCTTGATTGTATCAGTGACGTCACAACCTGTATTTTACATTTAGTCACATTTACCTGACAGTTTATTCGGTGAGGGGAAAATAAGTGGCATCTTGTGGCTCAATCTTAAATAAATGGAGTACTATAGTACCGATACTATAGAATCTATAGTATAGATCGTTTACTCAAACAATTGCTACTAGTAGATTCAAACAGTCGGCGTGTGCGATTGTACTCGTATGAAGCGACTATTGTAACCTACTCGTGTATTGCGCTCGAATCTCACGCATATGCTCGATAATGCCTGGCACTGACTGCTTAAAGTAGTCCGTGTATAATTAGTCCATGTGTAATAGAACCCTAATGTTTTTTAATATA
>LGAG01000269.1:155998-168735 GCA_001278395.1 Lerema accius | reverse complement strand
CCGCCACTATACTCAAAAACGTTGGCCTCAAAAACATCACTATCGCCCCCATCCCTCCAAAGACATCCACTGTCACTTCCCTATCAGCAACCCCAATCGTCACCTCCACCATCAAACCCCTCCCCGCAGTCCTCAGCATCAGCGACGCGGGCCCCCTGCTCCCCAAAATCCCCAAATCCCTCACGGTGATCCCCCAGAGCGTGGCCCCGACCGACTCGCGCCCATAACGAATGATCTTCCTGGTCGTGTAGCGACCGCCTGCGGTCTCGGCGAGGCCCGGTCTCCTGCCGCCCCGATAGAAGTGTTGTGTATGTGTGTGTTGGACCGAAACGGTGTGTGCGTCGATCGTGTAGTGAACGTCAGTGACGTGTCGGTTGGACGGTGAACAGTGAGACTAGTGTAGTTAAAAAGCCTATTTTCATAATGCTTAGTGAGAAGCCTCGTCGATAAATGTGAGACGGGCGATGCAATATGTAAGTAATAATACCGGTTGAGCCTTATAATTATAAACTCGTGTAAATAGTAGCATAGGAACGTTGGTCATGTGCTGTGAATAGTGACGATGGATATATCATGTTACTCGAAACTAGTTTATTTTGTAGCCGTTGTGCAAGTGATACGAGAGACCCACTGATTGTGTCTCATTCACCCCCATTATTTATTAGACATGATGCTCTTGCAAATTTGGTTTAATATTCATTATATACCTTTGCTTTGCCATAGTTTTTATTGTACATACAATGAAATTAGTATCTGATATCATCATGATTGAGCTGTCCCAACTGTATTTAACTATAAACCTTTAATGCAATAACATTATATAGAAGTATGAATAAAGATTTCACAGTAAGAAAATCTTATTACATATTCATTTTTCTGTTATTTATAAGGACACATCTTTTTATTTATTCGTAAATCACACATAATCATCAAATTTATTTAATTCTCACATACCCTTACAACTATTGTCAGTTCACTAAACATTCCCCAATTGATTCATTCAAAATTCTCTAGTCAGGTTCCAATTTGCATTTATAATTTATTTCATCAAATGAACTCACCTCATTGTGTGGCGCATCGCTCGTATCATTTGCATGAAAATAGGCATTTTATTGTAATGTATGAATGAGGTGGTGTTATTTAAGTTATAATATTTGTTCCTATAAACTATTTACATCTGTATTTCGAAGTTTTATTGATATGCGATGTTCTATTGTTCCAATAATTGGATCCCCACATCAAGGTTATAAAAATAAATATTTTACTTGAATATCACCACTGGTAGGACTTGTAAGTATAATTTGAATATCATTGGAGCATATTTTTCCATTGTTGTAATAATATTAATTAATGTTTCATAGAAACTAATTCACATATTATTGATAGCGTAGAGCACTAAACCTACCAAAAATGTGGTCCACAAACTTCGACATACTATATTCCTGTTTCATTTCAAAAGTAGGCTAAATCCAATTTAATCATGTATTGTATCCTTATATACTATAATATTGTGAGGAAAGCGTGATACTCTGTTATTTTTAAGTATTTAGAGTTACATAAGAGTTTTCTTTTGTAATGTATCAATTTAGTTACTTAAATCCACATATTACATGTAATTAGACAATATTGAGACAGGTAGGAATGAGAATCATCGATTTACTTAATTCCTCAATAAATGAATAAATTATATATTTTGCGTAGTATGTGACTAAAGATATAAGACAGTTATTTTCACAAGTGATTGAAAAGTGATTACATGAGTGCCTGAGGAGGACGAGTGAATGTCACGTACATAGCACCTGTATATATGATCACAGACGAGCGGATAGTTTCAACGATTTTTATATTACATAAATGAAGCTCATGGTTGAGAAATTGTAAGTTATACATATATCTATTGTTGAGAATTACTAGTATTTTATTTGGTCCAATAATATAGATTACGGTCCAATGTTAATGGTTAGGAGTTGTACAGAAAAGGGTTAAGGCGGGGCTCGGACATGGCTGACGTTGTATCAATTGAATCATCCGGCTTAATATGTGTAACATTATACACTTGGTTAACATGTTTTCTTGTGTTGCTACATTAACACTAGTATAGTTATTATTTCCTAGGAAGTTGATTGCTACAATTATTTATAAGTTCTGATATTCGAAATGTTTGATTTGAATTGTGCTTAGTTTTGCTTGCATTGGATAGCTTTTTTTCTCTAAATAACAAAAACAGGCTTTTTAGTTAACTATAGTATTCTATTAATTGATACAACTTGTGATAGAGCAATAAGAAATTAAAATTACTTGCATAGGTACATAAAAAATGTAAATAAAAATAATAAATACTTAATTCGTTAGTTAATGATCAGTATACAATATAATCAAAATAAATAATTAAATAACATAGATACATAAATATATATTTACCTAAACCATGTAGGATATGTCAATTAAGACGAATGAAATTAAAAATATGTAGTTTTGTAGCCTAAATGTTATATAGTGACGTCATTAGATGCACCACATGTGCATCTCCTAATTATATATTTTTCTACAAGATTATCAGATTGCGAGTAGCTACAGGGTGTATAGGAATGTGAGTAGCTACTAGCAAGCATACTATATGTATATTTTTGAGCTAGTTCTGCCGTTAGATGTTATAGTCGATAATATTCGAGCTTCGTCGTGTTCCAAGCTACCGCCTTAACACTCAAAATTGTTATGTAACTATTTTAGTATTGGAAGTTTCGTCAAAAGTTGTTAAAGAATGACAGTTGTGATTGGACGATCCAGTTGCGAACAAATAGTCCCTCGTGCCCCGATGTTTAGTTTCTTCCAAAGATAGCGTGTTAGTTTACAATATTATAATTTTTTAGTTTGTACACCTGACGCGAGATGTCGCTTCGTGTCCGAGGTATGAATTTGTGTAATAAACATATCCTTATCTCCTTGATTTTATTTTTCCTTTTATCTCCTAAAATAACAGAACAAGATGACATACCTATTCTGCCATTTATTTTAGATTATATTAATTGATTTCCTACTCAACATATTTTTCTGGGTTCTTAAAACTAACGTTACCCGAGTATGGTGGCGGTGGGTATGAAATAGTTAATCTGAGTACGATAATTTATGAAAGAATTAAATAACAATGAAATACTGATGCGACTTTAAACTTTATTTGAATTGTTTAAAATTAATAGTTGTAAACATAGAATAACTTACTTAAACAAATGAAGTACGTACTTATACTTTTTTCATGTAATTAAGATAATTTTGACGAAGTCGCTAAGGCATTAGTTTTTTCAATACAGAGTGCTGAATATTTAGTATTTCTAATTTTCATACATCTAGAAATCTAGAATACAGTTAAGTATATCTATCATCTATGCTAAAATAAGTTATAATTGGAGTAAATTTTATTAAATCGTATGGATACTACGGTACTTTATTTTATAAACATTAATTTGATAATTTAGATACAATCACAATAATTTTACTCTTTGGAAGTTAAAGGTATTCTATGCAAATAGTAATTTGCTGTAGACTGAAAATGATAACAGATGCGCGTAGTCTAATCCTTCTTCTTAGCGTGTTTTGATGCACCCTTGGTGCGCTTCCATTTCATTCTACGATTCTGGAACCAGACCTTTACCTGATAAATAGAGAGTTTATTAAATTGGAGGATTTATATAAAAGGTAGACGAAATATTCCTCAAAATACAATTGTGCGAAAAGTATGGGATAAAAACTTACATCATTCGTTTGATGGCACATTACCGAAAAGAGACATTTTGCTTACAAAGGCAGGTTGCTTGCCCATAGACGGACTGCCTCAAGCTGTCGTTGGCGTAGCTACAAGATGTCTGCTTTAGCTGTAGGTCATCCATATCTTTAGGGTTCGCAACTAAGTTTCCCAACCCCATGTATAGTTTCAAGATGCTCATGTATGAATGATGGTCGAACCACACGAAACTTTCAGGTAACAGCGCTGTCTGTATAAATCAGTCCGTCTATGACCAGTATAAGATAGGGAAGCGTTAGCTAAGTCACGGAGACTTATCAAAATGGGTAGTGGGTACTTCAACACAAGAAGCTACCTGTCTCTCAGTGAGGTGCAAAGCCACAGCGATCTCGTAGCGCCGCAGCCGAGTGAGGTAGTTAGCGCGCGCAAACTCCGCTTCCAGACTACGGATTTGCGTCTTCGTAAACGCCGTGCGCTCTTTGCGACTTGTCAATCGTACTTCTGCACAAATAATATTGTACTGTAGCAGGGAATAAAAGTTACGTCACATACATTGATAGCATTGTCTAGAGGAGACCTTCTGAAGGGCTCATGGGATCTGCCATGTTAAAAGATGTGTTACTTATTTAAGACAGCCCATATTTTTTTTAGGTAGTAAGGTAGTTTGTATTTGTTGTTATGTTGTATTAGAAAATTTTAACTGTCTTAAGTATGTGGCTTCAATATAATAGAGTCGCCAATGTCACCTTATTGGTAACCTAGATAGTAAAATCGAGATCAAATCGACTTTAGTAAAATGAATATCCGTAACATCAGCATCACCAATATGAACCGTTGCAAATGATTGTCGTAAACACGGTAGGTAATAAACCGCACCTGTGACTCGATGGAAAGTGTAAACTGTAAACGGTTTTTGATAAACAGAGGAAGGCGCCGGCGGCGCCTTGCATGCTACGAGTACATAGAGTAATTTAGTGTCGTTCTTCACTCTGAAGCTCAAAGAACATAAGTAAAAAAAATCATACGTAGATATTAATCAGAAATGAATCTAATTTTCGATAAAAACTGACTCGTGTCTATTCTTTTTTTGTAAAATTATAAACAAAACCCAAGTTATTATAACAGCATGTATAGGTAGGTACCTACCTATTATAGACTTGGTAGGCCTAGCAACGATTCAATCACAATATTAAACTTGGTTAATTTACTGTAAGTTTTTTTAGGTAAAAGTACCTAATAGGTACCTAATTATAACACTTTTACTTAATACCTACTTATCACTTACCCTCTTCACTGAAGCTAGCGCTGGCTACGGTCTCTACATCAGCTTCCTCCTTCACCTCCAAATTCTGGGAAGGTTCCACCTGTTCCTGCCGCCACTGCCAATGATCCTCGCGAACAGTATCAATATACTGGTTGTCAGCTGGTCTGTAGTCATAAAACATGGGCAAATAGTTCTGGAACTCCTGGTATTCTGTTGTGAAGTTCTGATAAAAATTTGGCTCGAAATACGCCTGCTGTAACGATTCTTCGTCCTTGTTGAACAATATATCTTCGTTTTGCATTAGAAAGTTTGACGTTATAAATTCCATTTTTCCAGTAGCTAGCTTAATAAGCCCTTACTTATACCTATTTCACGGAATGTAGATAGAGCGGCTTTAACATTAAAAAGCACTGCTTTTTATAACGTTATTCAATGACAAAATATTTTCATAATTTTCCTAAGAAACAAAAAACTAACTTATTTTCTTAAAAGTAAATCCCACCAAGATAGGTACTATAATGAAAAATATTAACGAAAGCACGTCTACACGCAACGCAAACGGTTTCAGGGACTGAAATCTTACGGCGTATCTGCGTGCGCGCATGAGGCGGGACTTTAAAAGTCCGAACGGGGCGGGCGACAAGATGGGACGTTCTTTTCCATGTTTTAATTACTGATTTACCGCGTCATTGCCAGCCCATTTGTTAGCTATCATCCGTAGCATTTTATGAATGCCATCATCCTTGTTGGTGTCCGTAACTGATTACGTAATTTATAAGTTTTTGTTGGCATATAGGTACGTAGATTTTTCTCGGACAGATTATTAGGTAAATTGTTTTGTGATTTTTGAATATCTAAATTCAATCTTTATGTAGAAAACTACATATTTTTTAATAACTTTGGTAGGTTTTAAGATAGTCGCTACACCGCGTTATTAAATAATTTTATGAGTAAAAACCTACAAAAGTAGAAGTTACTTAGAAACTAAGAAAGTCTTTCAACAAATAAACTCTACTTAGACTTCTGCCTTCAGTCTTGACCATTAGATACATCGATCAATTAGCAAGAAATCACTGAAACAAGGAAGTTCTCCTAATTAATTGATGTTTATTCAGTCGAAGGGTTGTTAGCGAAATCTCTGGGGATCGCCACCCCCAGTTCCCACGCTCCGGGGCTCCGGTCTGCTTAAACATATCACCACCGGTCACCAGTTATAAAAACTTTCATGTTACAGCAAGGAGGGTGAAAAAGTGACAATATTTTCGGAACAGTTTCTTTCGGGTGTGGGTAGTTATAAGCTAAATTAGCAAAGCAAGAATCAATCAATCTACCTACTCAGCTTAGAATAATAACACAATTCTAAGCTACTCAGATACCTAATTTGACCTACATTTAAATCAATTTAGGTGGCTACTAATAATTCTTAGATAATTTTTTTTTGCCGTACTACCTATAATACCTACTTTATGCTCATAATGGTACGTTATACATATCTACGTAGGTAATTTTTATATGTGTAGGTATTTACATACGTAGGTACCTACTACATTTTTCGAATTTAGAAAAGTTTATTTACTTTTTTTATTAGTGGTTAGGACTTAGGACGCTTTTTGACCGCCCGGTTATGCATCCCTTTAGGATGTATAAGTCAGTGTATGAAAGTTTGTTGGCATTCTATTTAAAACACAAACCCTATTAAGTTCTACATCCTCGAATCCGATAAAGATTTTATTGTTACTGCAGCGGGTAACTACTAGCTAAGAACTAAGGAAGTGCAAGTCGTTTGCTAAACCGTGCAAACTTCAAACGCGCCGATACATGATAGGAAACTGATCGGAATGTAACTTCCTTCCTCCCTCTTTATCTCATTCAACACAATGAACTTTTCATTACAATGGTCTTTTTTTGTGAATAATTTTATAGGTACAGATTTAAAAAAAAATGTCAAACAGGATAACAGGAGTGTCCGACTTCAGACAGGTTTTACATCAACAGAAAATGTAATAAAACTTCGATGATTCAAATAATTTATTAAGTAGGTAAGTACGTCTTAGAAACTACTTAATAGCTTACCTACCTATTGAATGTCAAAATGTGCAAAGTGAATAATATTAAAAAATAAAGTTTAAGAAAAAAAAATACATCATTTACTTACGTACCTACATCATTACAATTTAGGTAATATTATGTTTTTCAAGTCTCGGTATACAAAACCTATCGTATCATCGGCTTTATGAATTCTTAATATTCTTATGCTTAGAAAAATTATGTAAATACAAACCAAAGTAACTATAACTGGATGACGTACCTACCTACTTATATTATTTAGGTACTCTGCAGTCTGCAGCGCAGTTTGTGCTCCCCTCAAATTCTGTTTTGTCAGGCGGCACGCCCGAGTATCCATCCATCCTTTACACATCGCTGTTTTTACACATCGCTCCTCTTTTTACAAATAATTAAGGTGTTGACAGGGTGTGACTCACTTACCAATGTTTACACCGATATACTAAGTGTGTAGGTTCTTACCATGAAGTACCTACCTATCTAAATCTGGCTAGCCTGGAACTAAACACGTCTATGTTACAAAATAAAGTTATCAAACGAAACGCGTATAAAGTCACTATATTTAAGTAACCAATCAAATTCTAAAGTGGTATTTTAATGATAACCTTACTTTGGTGACCGGATGTCACTTGAGACCACTTTTGCTTGGATTAATTTATTGTTTTAAAGTTATATTGTTTTTGAGTTCAAAAATGCTCATAGCTAAAAATGTTACATAGACCACTTTAGTTCCAGGCTAGCTATCTGTTGTTTCTTGGGACAAGTGTTAAAATCAAAATTAGATAGAACCTCTCTCGGTTTGACAAAAAGATGGTGCCTCAAGACGTTTGTGCAATCTAAGTTTGTCTTCGTTATCATAACAGAAAGTATTGTACCTAGATAATATACATTTTAATTATTACATTATACTTAGGTACCTACACAAGAAAACTGTTAGCTCGGATATCGTCATAATCACTATGAGATGGGTAAAAGTGAAAATCCATCACGTTTGCCAAAACGTACTAAAAGGGTAACTACCTACTAATTAATGACTTTGGCAACGTAATTATGAAGCGTAATTTTATTCAAGACCTTGTTTGTAATTTAACCCGACAAATAATATGGGAGTTTGTTATGTAGGTCCTCTGTACCACATAAACTTGTTTTTACTCTTATGAGAGTTACGAGATGGTGAATATAATTTGTTTTAAATTTTGTCGTTGTTTAAATGTTAGGGTTGTGAATAACGATTTTTTTTATTTTACGGTTTTAGTTACCATGATAAGATAAATACAGATTACAGAACTAGGTAGGACTAAATTCTAAATTGGGTGTCTATTTATACAATTTTCATTATAACTATTATTCATGTACCTAAAACCAAAAACGTTCAGTAATGCGTTGCTGACTAAAACATGAAGCTAAGAAAAGGAGACCTACATTATAAATAAATATCTAATAAATAATGCTTAAACACTTATACTAGGAAGTTCAATATCTCCGACGTATGGACAACACTTCAACCCGAGGCGAGGACATTAATTTATGACACAAATGTCTTCTCTCGCCGAGAATCGAACCCCAGACTCCTCGCTTCTTAGGCTACCATACAAACTACACTACATTTATTCGCTTTAATAGCCCAGTTCCACAGTGACGTCACAAACCGAATAAATATTTTTATAAATATTACTTGCAACCCTACTCTTCCCAGTCTTGTATGTTGATGAGCAAACCAGACACGATTAAAGTCGTATTGCGGCTTATTTATCACCGTCACTTCATTATATTCTAACCGGATTTATATTTGACCATTTCGGACGCTCCAATTTTCGGTAGGTATCTACTATTCACTCTGACAATGACCGTAGCTAATAGAGATAACTTTACATTCGGAGTCTTAACAATTGAGCTTTTCGAGTAATAAAGGGAGATTTTACAGTGCATTAGATAATACTAAAGGTTAGATACAAAAGGGGCATCAATGTCACAATTTGTTTATTAATTTTATTATCAGAATCCTAGTGGCATAAATTATATTCTGAAATCGCTTCTAGTCCATTTTTAGCGACCTAATCTAAGAGTAAAACAATTAGGTCTTACCTCTATTTAGAAAGGTATATTTATGCATATTTTTTAAACCCTAATATACTGCTCTATATGCTCATTATAAGGGAAATGCAAAAAAACAACAATGTTACTTTAAAATATTTTATTTACCAAAACACAAGCTGAGATCATACGATGCTTTAATATGAATTTAATCATTATATTGCGTACCAATTACGCTATGCAACGATTTAGTCTTTTTTTTATAATTTCATAGATCAATTTAACCTTATAAAGATGTATTACTTACTCGTATCACCACGAGGATACAGTCGCACAATTTAGTACGCAATATACTAAATTCTAAGTGTTCTAATTTTAAAGCTTTATTTTTATTAGACAACTAAAGCTAAAATACCATGGGGTTAAGAAAACCAATGTAAATACTAGGTACTAAAGAAGGTTAAACACTGGATGCTAAGCACGAAATGCTTAGATAATAATAAGAAATTGGTTTATAGTATGCAGCAAACTGCAGCTCAAAAGGTATGGTAATTTAACAGTAAGTATTTGTACGCATTATACATTCGACTTCTAGCAATATCCCTTACGAATAGGTAGGTACCTACTACAGTAACGTATAGTATAGTATAAAATATTTTGTATCTGTGGTTTAATAAATTAAGATAACTATTTTCTTACCTCGTGATGTATGTTATGTAATAAAGGATGAATTATTAAGTTATGCAATAAGAATTATGTAATACCTAAGGGGTAGGTAAATTCTAAATAAAATGGATTCGTATTTGCTATAAGAAATAGAAATTTTTAACTTTGAAGTAGGTTAGTTAGGTAACTATGTATCTATCAGCAGCCTACACTATTGTTTTAGTAGAACGCGAAAGATTTTTGAGTTTTCGCATTATACAAAAAAAGTTTAAACAACTAAAAAGTCTGCCCACACTATATCCCAATTTCCACTTAAAAATTAAAGCAATTAGTAATCTATCGGCAAACACACAGAGCAGTTATCGAGTAGTCAAGACTAGGTTTAATATTATAGGACATGATTAGGAGGCATTCTAATTATATTGATTTTTTTAGAATACCTAATGCTTTGTATTTTTCATGATACCAGTTATACATATAATTGATGGGTAATGAGGCGGTTTTCGAGGATATTATCTCGGTTGCAAAATCTTTTGAAGGCCTCAAGCACAGACTTATAAAAAAGAATAGACGGAACCATCCAGCCGAAAAGTGACAAACGTTAATATATGTCTGCTGCATATTCGACTATATGAGCGAGTTACAGATTGTTATGCGTCACTTATTTAGTCGCAATTGTAGGTATATATATACAGTGGTGGACAACTAATTAAAGACACCTTGTGTTTTGACACATGCAGCATAATAACAGTGTTATCAAAGGTAGAAATATGTATTGATCGGGGTATTTTTTGTCATTAACTAATACACTGACACCATATCTATAAAATGAAGACCATAAATACCTGCATTTAGCAACATTTATCATTTTATTCGGTATTTAAATGAACCACCAACATTTTTACTACACTGATTGCTGGACATTTAATTAAAGACAGTTAATGAGTCATGCTGCTAACTTGTAATATGATAAAAGTAGCACCCATAATTATCAAATATTGTCGCGAATTTTCATGAAATACTAATGTAAATAAAAAAATTGAAATATTTACATCATTTTAATGTCATTTTGATAGTTTTCCACGACCGCCTATATTAAAAAAAAACATGAGTTGCAGTTCCTCCACTAGGAAGGTTCTTCTGATATTTCATAAGGAAGGTTGGTCATATTAAACCATTTGAGATGTTGTAAAGATATTGTAGTTCATGCTAATAAGGATTTCAAGACATTAAATACAAAGAAAATAATACTTATGACACCTAGACTATGAAAAACTACATTACGCGAAGGTTCAAGAATGACTTTGTTAGCTGGACACCAACCATTTGTGTTTAAACTTGATGAAGGAGAGCCAAGAGATGTGTCCGCAAGAACAATCAGAATGCGAATATGTAAGGAAAACTTGGTTGAAAAAATTATCTCATAGGATTCCAGATTTAAGGAACTCCAAATATCAATGTTAAATTAGAGTATGCCAATATTGTGAAATTAATACTAAACGCGAGTTGAAATATTTTCTTTTTTATGTAAAATAAAAGTTATTATGATAAATACTGATGTAAAAAAATATGTACGAGTGCCTTAAGAAGGAAATTGTCCCAATGTAGAAGAAGAAAATAATTTTTCACGAAGATGGAAGATATTAAAGTTAACGGCTACATTTCCTGACAAGGTGTGATCATATTAAGCATGACCTATAAAAAAAATTTAAGACGGAAAGGGTAGATTCTGATACCAAAATATTTTAGAAAAATTTAAGGCAGTTCAAACTGAGCAAAGTTTGCTGGTGATTTGCATTTTCCAATAGCACAATTACTCCAAAAGCACCACTAAGTGGTTAAATACTTTCTATAAGGACATTTAGTAACGATATTTAAATAGTCCTCGTACAGTCCTGGTGGACCCTATAACAACTTTATGGTACAAGGTGAGAAATATGCAGGCAACTAACTAAAAACTAACATTCATTAACTCTATATTCAAGATTTTAAAGAAAAGTGGGAGCAAATTCTCATATCAACTTTTAACTACTTGATCCCTTCAATACCAAATCAATCTCGGGCTATTATTGCCCACGTAAATGCGACAAAATATTGATAACATAGCTTCGAAATGTTCAAAATAGATTTAAGATTTATTATAATAAGCATAAATTTATCACTTATAATATTTGTTTATGTTACTTTATGTTGTCTTTAATTAGTTGTCCATACATTTGTTCAAGGAATACCGATTGGAATTCGATTAAAACACCTAAAAAGATATAAAAACTAATTTAAGACACAAATAATTTGATTTCATCGTGAAACAATCACTGTATGAATAATTTCAATATTGTTAAAAGTTCCTATTTTATTAAAATTTTGAAATATACGATCTGAAAATCTGTTGACCAAATACTCCCTGAAGTGTCTTTAATTAGTTGTCCACCACTGTATATACAATCGCTCTGTCTATTCTTTTTTTGGGGCTGTGGCCTCAAAGGACTTCAGATACTTTTCTAGTAAAAATATATCTGAAATACCTTTCATTGCACCTTTAACTTATACTTATAGATAGTAAACTAGACAAGTTAAAACTGTGGTACAGATGCTGTGGCTATGTTAAGATTAAACCGATTAAAACTACTAAAAGGAGTATACAGTAAATAATTGTTCTGTAACCACTTAAATCTTAACACTAATTTTAAAATTTCCCATAAAAAAGTATACCTATTCATGTTCGTTTTCTACCTAACTTCAAATAAAATACCTAATATATATACTATACCTAATAGAACCAATTAATTATTAAAATGACAAATGTGACTAGAAGTATTGCAATACATACATACCTACAATTTCACGTTTGTGGTCTTCTTTATTATTATTGTACACTGACAGTACAATGTTGTACACTTAATAGAATTATGATCAAAAATATTGTACAAACTGAAATTGTATGAATGATTCTTTGTTACAAGCGAATAA
>LGAG01000269.1:138663-155814 GCA_001278395.1 Lerema accius | reverse complement strand
AATTACTTATTACACTTAGTAAATATGACAATTATATAAACTTGATGTTGAATAATACGCAATAACAAGTTTTTAACAGGAACTACACTCTAATTGGTCGATGCACTGTAGCCAATGCCATAAATATTGGAAAGACACATTTTTGTAATTATTACTGAAAATCGGTAGAAGATAGAAGTTACGGTAGTGGCACATCACTATTAATGTTTCATAAAAAACTAGCAACACAGCTAATGTCAATTTAGTCCGCAGTGAAAAAAAACAGGGTATAACTTCAAATAAAATACCTAATATATTATATACTATACCTAATAGAACCAATTAATTATTAAAATGACAAATGTGACTAGAAGTATTGCAATACATACATACAATTTCACGTTTGTGGTCTTCTTTATTATTATTGTACACTGACAGTACAATGTTGTACACTTAATAGAATTATGATCAAAACTATTGTACAAACTGAAATTGTATGTATGATTCTGTGTTACAAGCGAATAAAAACACTGATTGTAAATTATAGTAAGAATAACCTTTTGTTAAATAATTTTCTTAACAAGTATGTAGTACTTAACTGTAATCAGAAAGCTGATACCACCATCATAGATTGGAAAACCTTTATCTTATTAAATGAAAGCAATTCCTTATCGGTTTCCATCCGTACATGAAATTAAGTTATCGATATTATAAGGTACTAAGTAAGAGTTCTTTTACACTAGCGTTCCTACAAGCTACTTCAAGCATTCGACATAGGTACGCGACTTTATTTTAAGGTTTCGTGTATCGTGGTCAAGCCGCACGCAGCTTTATGACTACCGACGCCAAATGCTTTGAGCTGTTTGTAAATTTCTTTTCTGATACGATGATCAAATGACGAAGCTATAGGAACGCTAGTTTGAATCATTAATTTATATGTAGTTCATCATGAGTGTAATCCCAGTATTCGAACGAAGGTGCAGGTGATGTACTTGATTACGAAAGTGCTCCTGCGGGTGGGCGCGGGCTACCGCTGCGGGGGCTGCGCGGGGGGCGCGGGCGGCGGGCTCGCGGGCGACTGCGCACGCGCACTACTGAGCGCGGACAGGGAGCTTGCGCGTTTCATGCTGACGTACAAACATACAAAACATTAAACTCTACTCATTTACACATTACGGTGATATTTCATGTCGATGTTTCTCACGTTATGCTCTTGAAATTGATATAGGTTTTTCTGATCTCGAAAATTATATAACAAAATAACTTTGGCCGGTTTTATGGCAAATGAAAAAAGTTCAAATGTATCAAAAATGACAGGTAAATTACAAAATAGGAGAACCTAAGAGGAGAACATTAATAAGATCAGTTCCAATTAAATTTCAAGGCATAATACAACTATTCATCGGAAATTAAAGCAAAAGATACATAAAAATTGTTATAAATTCTGTAAAGCACATCGATATTCCAATAAATTTCATGTGCAATGGCATGAGAGTGAAAATAAAATATAAATGACTTACTTCGTTTATGAAGAAGATAGGCTGTACAAATATTTAATTTCATTTCAGAAACAGCTGTTTAGACAAGCAAAAAAAAACGAAAAAAAAGAAAAACTAAAAAAAATATTGTCTTTGGTTGAGCGTGTACGTCGTCGTTATTTAAAAAAAAAGCATTTATAGTCTGCGTCGTATGATTTCCCGCTCTTTTTTACCTCTCCGGTTGCGTGTAGTCTACGGAGGGCAGGTGCACTGAGCGGCCGGCGAGGCGGCGCAGGAGGCGCGCGGGGTAGCGCCGCAGCGACTCCAGCGACCACGCCGCCCCCTGTCGCGCCCGTGTTATGCAATTTACACTCCATAGATTAAAAAAAAGGACTTCAACTTTGGCGCCAATTCATTAGGGTAAGTGTTCACATTTGAGGAACAATACTAAGGAATTAAGGATCTCAGGAATTTGAATTTGGTTGTTAAAGAAGCGAATATGAAACGGAAACTAAGGGAGACTAACGGTTGGTAAGGCTAACTATCAGTTATTATTTTTAGTGCACTGATTTTGCCTTTTATAAGATAGGGAATGGAATGATACTCCATTGTTTAGTAAAAATAATATTTTGGCACCAGTGAATACCAAGTGAAATTACTAAATATAAGTGAAGCAACTAACAAAGATTGAAGTCATTATTATAGGTAAGTTATAAGAGAAAGAGTTACTTTTAAATGAGTCTTGTATTTCTAAAAAGATTTAATAAAGAAGACGGGGTAAATGATAAATGGATATGTCAAACTACATACGGGTCGTATAATGTACAGAACAAAGACAATGAATGAGATGCCGTCATGCGTCTAGGCACAACTAACAGCGAAAGCCGCCACAAACTGGACGTCGCAATGTTCGGTTTCATGCTATCAGGGTGCAGTGTTATGTTCCTTACTTCCTGATCAGTGTATAATCTGTGGGCTATAAATTGCATAACACAGTAGACTCACCTTCATATTCCGACAATAATAATAATAAATAAAAATATAAAATAAAACAAAAAAAAAAGTTATATAAATATTTATTAACAATTAAAAATTATAACTCGACGACGCGGTATCGAAGTGTTTAAAATTTATTGTGACATGGAAACATGTTAATACAACGGAGATTCCTCGATAGATTTACATAAAAAATTAACTGTTTTATTACAATATAGTATGTATAAATAGCATAATGCGACATAATTTGTCTTTCGTTTAATAAAAACCGGTAGAACTTAAAATTCGCATTCTCAAGCAGCACCCACATACAGATAAAAATCAATGTATATAAAAATACTATAATATAATTAAAACCTACTCTCACGTAAAGCTTACACCGAAAACATACACTACACTGGAATGAAACTTGTAAGCATAACATTACTGATATTATGAAGAAAATTCGTTAAAACAATTGCTATAAACAGAAATATACTGCACGAAAACCACAATATTAATACTCATTACTCATGCACCGATCACTAAACACCAACTTGCACGTATCGGCAAATAATATAATTGTAAGCTAATAAAAGATAAAATCGTTGTTTCAGACATGCACAGAATTAAAATTATAATACGCCATTAATAATAAAAATTGCCGAGACACCACAAAGTAATAAATGCAAATTCAAAATTCAGATTCGGGAACTGAGTTGCATTCTAAATAAATACTGAATAAAACTTGTTACTTACTGGACAAGTCGGTCGACTTTACCCTCGGGAAAGATCTAACTTAGACCTGTATTAATAAAGGTTTCCTCATACTTATCGAAGCGGACAAAATGAGCTTTATGTTTATAGCAATAAGGCCTATCATTTATTAGCTTTTATTGGTATAAAAAAAGCTTCGTTAAACCGATTGTAGTTAGTTTCGCGTCGATAAGTATGAAGAGAGCCTAGAACTAAGGTAACCTAATATCAAGTTATTAGTTGAATAATAAGAACAATATCTTTTGTGTCAGTACCCCAAAAAGTGATTATTTATTCTTATTACAGACTCAAAGTATAATTTATCTAAAGTGCAACTCGGTGATCGCTAACATTATGTCATGATGTTAAAATATGGTTAAAAATTGCACCGTCTAGTATACATTAATAAAATTATATATTTAAAAAATAATATTTCAACGGGACGGTTCACATGCTTCGATAATAAAAATTTTCTGTATCACATCTTGTGTATTTTTTTCTAAATAAATTTATCATAAAATTATTCCTACCGCATGCTAATAAATAAAACTAAGCTACACTCCGCTATTTTGTATTTTATGGAGACATTATTCTAAGACCGATTACACCGTTATTAATATATAAAAGTCTTGAATAAAAACGCGTTCATATCATAAAATACAAACGAACGGACAAAATTATAACTGAGTGAAAACGCGAACGGCCCCTTACAAATAACAATGAGCGAATAACCTTCGTACTGCGAACAACTTGTAAACAAAATTTAAAAGAGATTGGTTATTTCCAAATCCGTTATACAAAACCATACTATTTTTGATTCGAGCACTTTCAAAAATCTTTTAAAATTCGAGCACTTTTCAAGTTTATAAAATACGATGATTTTTACATCGTAGAATTTTCATACTACATAATAGCAACTGGTATTTAATAAAAAAAAATAAAAAAATCTTCAATAGTACAAAGTTCGAGTACGAAGACAATAGACAATATGGGGCGGTTCGCGTCAAAAGCGAGTGATATCTTATACTTGTCCTACAGAGCTAAGTCTAGTCTAGACTACTGGTGCGGCGCGTGGCTCCCCGTGTTGATACCTAGCGCATTGAACAGTTTCGACTTTAGGTTCATACGGGTCTCACTCGCCTGATTCGTGCCCTATAATGAGAACAGAACAAAACCAAATCAACTTGTGTGCAAACCAAAATAAATAAGCGTGTGTTTTCATTATATCCATAGATTTATGAGTAGACCATAGATGTAGCTATAATGTGATGTTATTTTATATCTATTTAATTTCAAACCCAGGTTATATCTAGAACACCTATTGTTAGTAGACATTTGCAAAATAGCAGATTTCGGTTTCTAAAGTAACTGAAATTTATATCTTATACTTAGGTTCTAATCTATCTCAACACTTCTAAATCTATGGATAAAAAATGATGTGCGTGTGTGATTTTTTTATGTACAGTAACAAAACATGACAAAGCGAAACAAAAAACAATGTATGTACAAATGATGAATGTTTTTGGCATGGTTTATGATGAACTGTTCATGAAAATAACAATGTTAAATAATAAAGCTACTGCTTTACACATTTATATTATCGATAGATAAAATAAACTCTGGGTGTTATTAAAAATAAAGTAGTTTTTTAGAGATATTGAATTTCTTTATTTATAAAGCTACCTTTCCTTTCCTACACAAGAATATTGGTATGACATTACAATAATTAAAATATTATTGATAAAATAAATGCATTTAAACCCGCCATCGATTTACATTAAATTACTTCAATTTTATTTTTTATATTAAACAGTGGCTAATACATACACTATCGCAACAGTATGATGTATCTATATATGCTTACGAATTGACTATTAAATGTAAAATAATATAGAATTCTATGTGTATATCAATACACGAAAACATATTACATAAAATATTATATGGTTACTTATATTCAATATTAGATTGACCCAAAAAATGCAATGACATAAAACTGTATAACGAATGTGGTCTTCTTTTTAAAATTCTCTTTCCTCTAGTAAACATTCATATCGATATAATCTTTACCCATTCAGATATCTAACCCTAGTAGAATATCAAAGTACTTTTACCCATTACACACCCAGCTGACCATCTCCGCAACCGGTTGAAATTATACACAGATAAAGCAAAACCAATGCTGAAATCCCAGATAATCAAAACTATATCGTTTGCTCGGTGCAAAACTTACAAACACATCCCATTCCATATTACTGTGCAAAACAATTAGTGATCTGACAATTACAACACATACACATTTAGCGTGACATTCACAAGTCTTTTGGAAAACATTGCACTAAACTTTTTTTTTGTTTCTTTTTGTAAAATAATATACTTTTTCTCATCTACAAAATTTGTGTAATGTTTTACCAGTGACATGTTTAGCTAAGTTGATTTTAGTCCGAGAAGAAAAGTTAAACAGCAGTGTGATTTTTACTTATAAGAAAAGTCAAATTTATTTTATATTATATCAACGGCATACCAATACGATACACCTGAAATATTATATGTCATCATCATTAGATCTGTATTTTATTTACTTTGACTAGTTTTCTTATTTAATTTAATTCCATTTATTTACTTTTCAAATTATGAAACTGTCATTACTGTGCACGCAATTCGTGCGAGCACGCGTAGCTCACGCACGCAGATATGTACTTGCGACGCAATTCAGAGAGAATAAAAATATTCAACGTTAGAAACTTAGTATTGACAAAATGTTCAAACTTTGCGTAACTTCACGTCACTACAAACTAATCACACCGCTCTCTAACGTTTCTAGTCGGATGTAACCGGTGGCGACGTTAGCGGGTCAGTAGCGACCCATTCAGGGTCTAACCTCATCGTTGTCGTGGTTGTCGAGCGCGGCGGGCGCGCGGCCTCGCCGAGACTGCTTCACGATGTCCAATGCCTACAAGTCACGTGTCACGCGTCATGTCACCGTTGCTATGTCAAATGTCACGGCAGCGAAATACTGTCACGTTACAATTTAGGACTAAGGTGCAATAGTTAAATTGAACTACTCAGGTTTTGGCATATCTTCCAAGAGCAAAACCAAGACATAAAACTTAATTGTAGTATTAGTCATCTAAACCAATCGTCTATCACGCCTATAGATTTTTAGAGAACTGTACATTTTCTAGAAATGTTTCAAATATGCCATTTGAAATGTTTTACTTTAACTTAAAAAACTCTGTTGCACTTTTTATTAAAACTTAGAAAAAATGTGTTCAAGTTTTGCTATAGCATTGTATTATAGTTGTATTAGATGCCCACAGACTAGCTCAATATTTACTTAGATCAATGGGTAATCTTTATCTATTAGCTAGATTATTACCAAGACCTGTTCCTTAACTTTTGTCAACAGTAATGTCACATTGTACGTATAGTATGTAATCATACATGTACAATCATAATGTAATACTTTATTTTTGTTTTACATAATCAAGCACTGTAAAAATGACTAAGAATCATTAGAGTTATGTGTGTAAATTAAAAGAAATGTCTTTCCTATATTATTATTATTCCAAAGTGCATATCATTATGCTGCTAACTTTTACTTATAATATTATAAAATATTGAGTCATAAGTAACTTAAACATTTAAGATAGTTTTTTACCACACTACTTTATCATATCTTAGGTTATTTTATTAATATAAATTTAGGTGCAGATCGTAAATACATGGAATGTTCAATTAATAATACGAATGGTGTTATTAAAAATTGTACAGAAAGTTTCACATTTTACGCCAATAGTTCATACATTTGAAGTTTTTATCTAAAATCAAATTGATTTTACATATTATTATTATTTATTTTTCATCTCACTACTTTTTGAACATTCCATGTATACTGACCTGGCATACTAATTAAAATAATTATATTAAAGTGTTTATTTAATAATAATAATAATAGTTTATGTAAAGAGACGTGGATGTTGTTGTTTAATGACTCTTGTTATTTTCGTGTGACTTACTTGTGGGACGTGCTGGCAGCGTGCAAACAATCCGATAAAACATGTTAAAACTGTGCTTCGATATGTAACCATAGACCAAAAATAGACTCACACTTCAGAACAGAAAAGGTAAGATTTTATTTACGGTCTAACATACGTCACAGAGCACGGTCTGCCGATGACTGCGGCGGGAAACGCTGTCATTTGTTGGTTATGCTACGTTTTTTCGACCACACTTTCTTGTTCCGAACGGTGTGTCTATAATGTTTTTGCCATGAGTGTTCAACATGGAAATTAATTATTGAACTTAAATAAATTATATTATATGGATATGTTTCATGTTTATGTTGATGTTATAATAGAATTAAAATAATATCAGCCCTCAAACTACGATGCTTATTCAACGTAAAAGCTTATTATTTTAAACAATAAAGTTAAAAATCTAATTACGTTTTAATGAATGTAATTTCTTCCGAAGTAATATTTAATAAATATAAGGATTAATTTACCAAGACAACTAAAATACGTGCAAATTCACACACAATAGAAATAGTGAAAGTGAATATTTATTATAAATATAAATTATTCTAATTAATTAAATTAGTTAATTGATGATTTTAAGTGTGTTTATCTGTCATGAAAAATATTTAGTCTTATTATTTGTAAATAATATCAACTTGGACACATTTAAAATGTCATGTCCTACGAATTATATTATTTTGAAGAAGTCGTTGTAGTTACAGATGACTTTACTCTAAATCTTGTATATCGCACGCTTTACATCTTGTCCCTAATAAAAACCAGAGATTTTAACGTTGCCTATCATCTGTATTATTTATGTCTGATTCTCAAGTCTATGTTTGAGAGTGTGTGTGTGTGTCTGTCTTCCTGTCTGCGTGTGTGATTTCTCTCTCTCTCTGTGTGTGTGTACTGACCTCCTTGCGGCTGCGCAGCGCACAGTCCTCGAGTGTCTCGGCGGCCTCGTACTTCCCCTGGCGGCGGTACAGCGCGCCGAGGTTCTTCAGAGTGGTCGTCACCGTCGGGGAGTCCACCTGACAATACGATAACATTCAACAATTAAACATGACTGTGTACGTAAAGTACACTCATAATTTCACACTAGGATTGTTTCAATTAAGTTTAGATATGTGCCATATTTAATTAGGGTTGTACACACAAGTTCATCAATATGAAATAGATCTTAAGGAGGACTAAATTTAATACAATTGCATTCCGAAACTACACAATGTTTCCAGGCGAACGACAATAATGAAATATACCCAAATTAAATCATTTAAAATGAAGAGATTATTCGTATACCACAGAAATTATAATATAATGGTTACTTTTCCTTACGTAATCCTTAAGTCAGAAAAAGTAAGGTATATAATATGAAATGTATATCTACTACAATGTGTTTTGTATGTCTGTACGTCACCTTAGCCGCCTTGTGCCAGCCGCCGTACTCGCCATACGGCAGGTTCTCCTTCTGCAAGTGTTTGTTCTCCTCGCGCTCCTCGGCCACCTGCCAGATCGGCTTGTTGTCCCCTGTGGAGTACGGAAACAGTCTTCAAACAAACCTTTACATAAATATTACGAATCTATGTTTAAATATTATGTGACCAAATCTTTATGTAAGACAATAACTATGTAAAATTTTGTATGACGGATCCGTCGATCGAATAAATATTAAGCTCCAACTTTTTTCAATTCACTCAAAAAATTCTAAGATTTTGTCACATATTAATGAATTATACTGTAACAAATCAGCTGATATAACGAAATAATTTCATGGCACTTCTTGAAAGCACTCTATAAACTAAAAATTCTACAAGTCATCAAATAATTGCAAATTAAACAACAAGCAAAAAAAAAATGTGACACAAGTCGGGAAGGTGTGACACAATGGTAGTAACAATTGTAACAATATTTACATCACATAATATTTATTAAAAAAAGAGAGTAGAACAGATTTAATCATCTATCCCTTTCCTACCTGTGCCACACTCGTAATAGTCCAAACTTGTGTCACTCACCTATACATGCACAGTACACCCACGCACGCAACATAGGGTAACAAGACTTCAATAAAAAAAAATAAAAAAAATACAATATTATTTAATGAACATTATAGAACTCATTTCCAATTTTAAATCGATTCAACTAAATATTTTGTAAGATATGATAAAAAGTAGAGTATAAAAATATAAGCGCGTCGATTTAAAATTTGTCCCAAAGTGACGGCACCATTGCGAAGACGATTTTGCGAATATATTCATATTTCAACCACTTAGAACTATATAATATGGTTGCTTGTAATGACAAAACATTTTCAAAATAAAAAGACAATGACAAGTCTGTAACTTCAATATTTAATCTACGGCTATTGATATTTTCATATCATAGCTACACTTACATAAAATAGAAAAAACGGCAAATCGAATAGCCTTAAAATCTAATGAAACCATCCACTATGCTCAAAACTAAAAAAAAAGATATTAATTAGTTGAAAGTTATAATATACGTAAGACCCGCATGCGCAATGTGCTATCACTTAGGAGCTGGGTTAAACTCGACGGCTATAAGCCTCAACCACAATACTACGGCAAAACAAGCACGCTGCTCAGAGCACAACGTTATAACTTAAAACTAATATAAAAATGACAACACAAAACGCGTTGCAGTTCTCAAATCTACTTTGGCAACAAGGAACTAATCAATAAAATATAGGTTATCATTGCACTCTACTCCATTGTATTTAATTTATGCGAGTCTAGCGCTTCCTTGGCAAGTTATTTTTAACTCTCTCTTCCTTTTCGAAATTCATTTAATAAAATATATGATCATATTTTAAAATTTTACTGGCAATACTTTACTTTGTGTTAATATAATGGCTAATGTAGTGATTAATGGCTCTAAGCATATTATATCACTCTTTATTTCATATTAGCCAACTTTTTTTTAAAATTTTTCAAACAAGGCAACTTATGGCATTCTAATTCTTAAGAAACTGTCATTCTAACTAATAAAATAGTCAACAGTTTTTTTTTTTAATCTTATAAACCTTCCAATTTCCTTTTACATGCAAAAGGCAATGGAGTTTGTTAAGTAGTCTCGTATATAAATAAGAAAACACTTGACTTGTTGAAACATTACTTTTTCATAGCCAAGACTTAGTATTACTCAGTTTAATAAAGATTGTTACTACAAGACGTAACAAATATACTCTTACGTCTCTCTCAAACACTTCAACAAATTCAAAGTTCGAAAGAGATGCATAATTATATAGTAGAAACTGTCAATTCAGTCATAAAATATGGAGTAATGCCTAATAAACAAATTGATTTAAAGTGAAAGCTCACTGAAAAAAAGCTACGAATTAAGTATAAAAATAGCATTCTAAGCATCTACTTTCTAACTTAACTCGTCATAATTTTTATTGATAGTTTCAAGAATAAATTTTTAGTTTTTTTTGCCTTATTGCTAGGTTACTCAAGATCTAGAAGTACTCTTAGAACGTGAACAGATACGTTATTTTATATTATGAAACAGTATTATTATAATAAGTAAAATTGGCTTCAAATTTGAAAAATTGGTATTCTAATGTCGCCTTTTCCTGCATTTATATCACAATAAAACACGATGAATACAAAAATAATTAAAACTTCATTATATATTATTAAATTATCGTGTTACAATAAACTTAATAACATAATAAAATATACAACAATCACCTCCATATCGTAAGGCAAGACAAATTAATATACTAACACTACAAAAAACATTCGAGTATTCACCAAATGCAAAATAAGAGATCTCCGGGAAGGAACAGACACTTCGGCTTTAAGTAAGGTGACGTCACGAGGACAAACAAACTAACATTACAAAAACAGTTTCAAACGAAAATGAACCAACATTTTAAATCATCTGATCAAGCTTATTAGATGTTTTCCGGAATCTCTTAATGGCTTTTCGGATAATGTTTCTATCAAAAGTGGATTCTTAAGTCCTATGCTGCACTTGCATTATATTTTTTGTATGAATACAGGTTCTCCTTTACGGATTATATTCTTAGAAATTAGAAAAACAAATTTTTATATTGTTTTTCAGTAAAAAAAAATCAGTAAAAAAAGTTAAGGTTAACTTTGCTTCACACTTTTTTATTTTTAAAATTAAATCATGTACCTATGTGCTATTTCGCCGTTTGTTTGCTCTCGCGAAGAAGAAAGTAGATATGATTAACTACCTTAACATCATGCATTTTTTTGTCATTTCACCTTGTATCACTAGCTACTATTTACAAAATAACAACTCGGATATCGCTTTATATATCAAAATCCTAGAAGCAAAATAAACTTCAATTACATAAAATAAAACTACTGCGAAACAATAAATTAAAGTAATAAATCAATAAATAAATATATTCAATCTCACTTTTTTATGGTAAGCTGCTAATAGGATTTTGTGCTTTGGCTGTCCTTATTTGTATTTTTTACTTTAAATCCTTCACCTTATTGGATTAGACGAATTAATGGATTAATATTATAGGAACACATTGATAATCACTAATAAATTATTATTACAATCTTACTGAAATCGTATTTAAATTCAACATAATAAAAATTATTAAATTAAATATTATAATAAAAAATATGCACATCCAATCATTTAAACTTAATTCAAGTAACAAACAGTCGTATAAAGTCTGTAGGGAAGCAAAAACAGGAGCTATCATAGCCAAATAAAGTAGTAATAACATGTCATTCATCCACCGGCTCTCAGCGACTGATATCAAGTAACAAACAGAAAGAAATCCAGTTTGAGCGTAACAGTCAAACGTAAAACAATGGTATAGGAATGTAGACATTGCACTCTCCTGACAGGTTATAACAATACGTGCGAGGTTGTTTGTTATTTTTTGGGTTTTTTTAGTGACGCTATATATTCTGAAACGGTAAACAGAAACAAGATTTTAAGCAAACTATTAAAATAATCAAAATAAACACTAACTACAAAAAGAAACTAAAAAAAAAAACACCCTTAACAAATTGCAGTTTCATCATTTAAATAAAAATTGATCTTAATTATTTTAAAATAAGATTACAAACTGCAATTTATTTAAGTCTTGAAAACATACAAAATAATATCTAAAAAGCAAAGGTTTGGGAATTCAAAGTAAAAAATAATTTGTACCACTTGATATGTCACATCTGTTACTTCCCCTTGTTTTTAGTTGTTATATTGGTGTTACTCCCTTATAATAAAAAACTAAAATTAATTAACTTATCATTGGTTTGTTGACCCTTATCACAGTAATTTTAAATTTTCTACCCCAGAAAAAATATGCCCTTGTTCTAACCCAACTATTATTAAAAAATAATTATAAAAAAACATTGTAAAATACTTCAAAAAATTTAAAACTTTTCAAAAAGCATTATCTTATTAAAATATGAGTGAATGGAATATTATAATGAGTGTATGTAAAAAGATATATTTATGTGGAAAATGTAAATAAAGTAATATCATTATCTTCAATATTAATACTGGTTTAATGATTTATTTCTGTCCTTTAACAAATTGATAATGATATCCTATTATGATAGATATAAAAAACAATAGCTCTATTTTCTATAATAATTTAAAATCAATTTATGAGAATTAAAATAAGTTAAAATGTACTTTGGAATGTGTAATCCTAGATGAGTGAAATATTTATTTAAAATTTGCAGTACAGACTTGATGTAAAGATGACTGAGTCTTATAACTGGCCCACATTATAATAATTTACTTACTAATAGAACTCATTCCCCATAAACAATTATTTATTAAAACTTTATTATATGTTTCCACAAAATAGATAAAAAAATATGTTCACCTAACAGACACGTAATATTTTATTTTTCGACCTGAGAAGCATAAGAGCTGATTCAAAATTTGACAAAAAATGGCGTTCAAAAATAACATAATTTAAGATGTGAATTACGTTTTTTTCTGCACTGATAAAAACTATTACATCACACGTTTGGCGCAATAGTAACCATGCAGTGAAACGGGGAATCTTAATGTTAAGCTAAGAGTTTGCTAACGTGTAAAACGTTAATATAATATTTAACTAAGTCTTGAATACTTCATTATCACTAAGTTAATATCACATGGCTTAATGCTTCTCATGTTGAAATGTTCGTATCACATGTATGATACATAGAGAATAAATAGAGAGCTATGAGGGCCTTACACACGACGTTTATTGTATGCACAGACAACGCGCATATTTACCCGACCGCGCTTAAAGGCTGGTAATGTTTTTCGATCGCATGTATGTATACCTCGTTTTTTTTCGTCGTGATATAAAAGGTAAACAATCTTACAGTGTCTTTTTTATGTAATTATCGATTTAAAAATAAGACAGACATAAATTTAAAACAACTAGAGAATAAACAATAATTTAATGATAAAATAAATTTCTGTATACTTCTAAACATTTTTTTAACTTAATGAAATAAATAAAAGTTGTGTCAAGATTGTTTACCTTTTATGTCACGACGAAAAAAACGTGGTATATGTATTTCCATTTCTTTGGCAGGATCTAAAGTCTAATCGACTTGTCGGATTTCAATGAGTGAACTACACTATACTTTTTAAATATACTCCTCAATTTTTACCGTCGTACGAAGCGAGATATATGCAAGTGGAACGCGCTTCAATTACGAATTAACATCGATGTAAACGTCGTTATCGCATTCAAAAAACGTCATGTAAGCAGGCAGTAGCTACGTGTGTCGTGCTAGGTCAAGAGATAGTATCGGAAGATGTGATAGGAGATGCGCAGTAGTAAGAGCAGCAGTATCTTACCGTCGATGGTGCCGAACTCGCGCTCGTGGGCCCTCGTCAACACTTGCTTGTACAGCGTCTCGGCTTCTTTGTACTTGCCCTGTAATTAAATAACAGTGTTCACTATCTATCTATGTACTATCTCTATAGTTTTACGCTTGAGGTGTATCAGCGAAGTAAGAAAAAGATTTAAATAATCTTGATTATAAAATGTTCTATAACTTAAAAGTAACTGGTTGCAGAAACGACCATTTACAAGTATCTTAGCCATGAATCAAATTTAAGTAATTTTTCAGTACTCTACGAAATTACATTATACTAAAAACACCTACTATGACTCATAAGTCATCTTTTTTTTAAGTTGAATTAGTTATAGTTAGTACCCCTTTTCCTACCCATATCTACGCTTTACCAATCCTCCCCTTTCTACATGTCCTCAGCACTTACAAGGGGCGCCCTCTATTGACTACAATTTGAAAGACTGCTGTACGCTATAACCCCTCACCTGTTTGAGGTAGCAGGAGGCGAGGTTGTTCTTGGTCTTGGCGACGTTGGGGTCGTCGGGGCCCAGCTTGCTCTCGTAGATCTCCAGCGCGCGCTGGTAGTACTGCTCCACCTCCTCGTACTTGTTCTGACGGGTAAACAATTGTACATTATTATTACGTGACAGGTCACACAGATACTCATTCGTTTATGATTATTATTTATTGTACCCTTCATACTGTGAGAACCGAGGCCAGCAGGTGGACAGTTATGGGTTGTAATGACGATGATGATTTACTGTTATTTACATTAGCATGGGGAAATAACTATCGTTGGACTATACGGTATTGGTGATAAATCGAAAATAATCATACTCAGTTTGATTTTTATTGTTTACAAACTTAAATCGGGCAGAGTCAAGTCTTGACTTGTACTTACGAACTTGTCAGTACATGTAGACTTGATTCTGGCAGAATAAAAGTCAAGTCCGTGCGTACAGACCTGATTCTGACAGAGTAACAGACTAGTCCGTGCGTACAGACCTGATTCTGGCAGAGTAGCGCCAGATTGTTGAGCTGCTTGGCGACGTCAGGGTGGTCGCGGCCGAGCACGGCCTCGCGGATGCACAGCGCACGCTTGCACAGCGGCTCAGCTTCACGGTACTTTCCTGTATAACAATGTTTACTTATTAATAATCCCACATATTAAATACACATATAATGATAGGATGTGTCGGTCCTACGTTAAGTTTCCTAAACGATCAAACATGCATGATATACTTATTTATTACCTTTTTTTAATATTATCGTATCTGTCAAACGTTTAATGTTGTCCGTTAAATACGTAAAGTTTGAAATGCTGATTGATCGCACTGTGTACTTTATGAGTGTATAATGAATTGAATTTATCTACATAACTCGGTGTTTAATAACTAGTTCTTGTATTTTTCTAATGTTTCGAAAACTTGATTCCATTTGTCACCATTAGACAAATATTTATGTCACATCGTCTGTTTTTGAAAGGTATAAACCTTCATTTCTAGTTGACCTACGTCCGTCGATAATCTACCTAATAAAATGTCTAACCTCGTTTCCCATACAGCACGGCGAGGTTGTTGAGTGTAGCGGCCACAGCGGGGTGATTCTCGCCGAGCGTCTTCTCGCGGATGGACAGCGCGTCGTTCAGCAAGTTGGCCGCCTCCTTGTACTTGTTCTGGTCACTGGAACATACAAATAGGGTGTTTATAGCCTACTGCGTGTGGCGACTACACATCCGTCATACAGTGACGTCACGACAACCTGAATCGCTCTATCGAAGTTTTCTACATCAACTGATATGTATACAAGTTCTAAACCACAGTCAGTCGGAGCTCGGCCGCTCCTCAAGTATAACACCTCGCCAGGTGAGAGATCTCGCTTTGCCAAACTCCGTAAAGAGGGAAATGTTTTTCGAGAGTAGGTGTCTAGTTTCATTAACTAAAATATATTAAAAACCCAAATAAGTCCTATATTAAGTAGCATTAATAATGTTTTGGATAGTTTCCACATGATACCGTTGACCCAATTATTAATAAAAAGAAATGTCTGAAAAAATACGGTGACTTACTAACCATCAAAAGCGACCTTAAGGAGGATTTTTAATAATTAACTACTGACTAAGAACTAGTAACTAAGTAGTTTAACGTAACTAATAGATACTCACCGGTAGACCAAAGCGAGGATATTGAGCATGGTGGCCACGTCGGGGTGGTCATGACCGGAGGTCTTCTCCAGGTCCTCCAGGGCCTGCTTGCACAGCGGGACCGCCACCTCATATCTGGAAAAATCAGTGAAATTCATGTCGTCATATATAATTTTTATTCTGATTAGAGCCAGGATAAATTGGTAGATGCTATGTATATTTTAAGACAAAATTTTTACTTTAACAAAACAAAATAGTCTTTCGATCTGGATGTGTATGCGTTCGTGCTTGCGTGCGTGCGTGGGTCAAGTAAGTGTGTCCTTTGTCTGTCCGATACACGTTCATGGCATCCAGTCCACGGAACTCTACTGTAAAGCTATGAACGTCTAGTGACAAAAAAAACATAGAATACGAAGAACGATCGCTGATCGATCGCCATCAGAATCAGTATGAGTACGCACCTGCCCTGCGAGGCGTACTGTATGACGAGGTTGTGCAGCGTGCGCAGGCGCGCCGGGATCTCGTAGCCCGCGTTCACCTGCTGCGCGAACTGAGACGGCGGCGTCGGGGACATCGCTGGATAAACAAAACCACCTATCAAATTAACTAGTACGTATTTAGGTAGTTTATTTTTAGTGTTTCTTGTTATAGCGGCAACGGATATACACAATTTGCGAAAATTTCAACTTTCTAGCTATCACGGTTTATGAGATACAGCCTGGGGACAGATAGACAGACAGACAGCGCAGGCTTAGTAATAGGGTTCTTTTTTTACCTTTTAGGTATGAATAATAGTCCCCACTGCTGAGTTCAGGTATGTTCTCGACTGTAAGAGATACGCTGGCCAAGTTCGAGCTAGCAGTTTGAACACACCTTTAAGAACGTTATGAAGAATTCTCAGTTGCGCAGGTTTCCTCACGATATTTTCTTTCACCGAAGCAAGTGATAATTTGTTTCAAATACAAGATTAC
>LGAG01000269.1:98512-138173 GCA_001278395.1 Lerema accius | reverse complement strand
CTTACTTATCCTTAGTGCGGAGTTCATTCGCTAGTGGTTTTACTACAGATGTTAATGCAAATAAATATTTCCATTTATCTATAAAACGGTTACACTAATTACATTTAGTTTTCTGTAAGAAAAGAATAAAGAATCATAGTTCGGTATTTTAAGTGACAATTTGTTCTTTGATAGAAATAGATTGGACTACAGACTTCAGACTTACTCCGGCTCAGACTTGCTCCGGGACTATTCTTGAGTGTCGCTCTTTGAACGCCCGTGATGAGGGATCTACCTTCCTTCCCGAGTTTTAATAGGTTCTACTACACATAATTTATAAAGATTAATAGTTCTATATTACCGAATGGAAGCCATAAAGTCGAGGTGTTTGTTCTCCTCTTCTAGCTGCGCCACCCGTTGTTCGGAGGCCTGGAGCCTCTGCTGTGCCGCCGCGAGCTCGTCCCTCAGCCAGGCGTTCTCCTGGCACAGCCGACGCACTTGCGTACGAAGCTTCTGTTTCTCCGCCTCCACCGATTGCAAGTGGGAGGCCAATGCCATCATAACCTGGAAACAATATTATGTTTTATGATTATGAATTATTGTTTTGTGTTTCGAGTAAGAGAAGGATTCATACCACGTATTATTCGTTGTTCTGTGTTTCACACTCATAGACCTACAGTAAGATTTCTTGTGGATGGACAACATAGAAATACATGAACTCACACCCAGACCAAGAATATAAATTCATCCCTCAAATTTCTGCCTGCAAGCAGTGGAGTCATTTAGTTAATTATGTGTAAAAATGATTCTGCTAATTCTAAGTCGATGTTCATGGCGAGTTACATAACATTATGATGTGATTTGGTATGAAAACGCAAAATCATCAGACTCTACTTAAGCTGACAATAGCTTATTGTTGTAAGAAAAACAAACAAGCGTCTTATCGCAAAGAATTCGGTAAAATTATTTTATTAAAAAAATCCTTAGTATCATTAGCAACTTCATCGAAATTAATGGGCGATGAAATGTCTCTCTGTTGAAATATAAATATTCTAAAAAGGACGATGCAAAAGACGACGGAGCATTGCGAATTTAATCTTGCCAACGCATAAACGAGCCAATTATATTCAGAGCGTTCAAAATCGATTTTCATCTCGTATCCGGTCAGTCGCGTCGTTACGTATTATCTGTGTACTATCTGTGGTTTGAGGAATGCCACTCTTTTCATCTGGAATATAGGTCGGAAGCTCTGTAGTTGTTACGTTATATTTGTCATAAACGAACAATGTTGCTATTGTTTTGTGCAGTTGAATAAAGTGCTGCTTATATAACGCAGAGTGCTCGGGGGACAGCTAAGCGCTTCGAAAGTCCTAATGACGCATCAGTGCTTTGTAACACTTCTAGTATAATAACTCTATAGTATATTAGATACATGACAGCTCTTTGGTATTGGCCAAGAAGTTTCTGTGGTAAGAATTTACGACAATGTTACTAATTAACGCGAGCTACTCATTGAGTATTAAATGATAAATAATAGATAATGATTCAAGATAACACAACTTAATGGCAGCGGTACAAAGCAAGTTAAAACGTCCAAGTTAATGACAACTTAACCTTATAAAGATTAAGTAAAGTCTTGAATACCGCCACTTCTTAACGCCTTTATGCCATTTCTACACAACATGCTACGTAGTCAACATTCCTTGTGGCGTGCGCGGCATAGACACGTCAAAGCGCATAATATCTGCCGCAGGGTGTGTACGAGTCATCCTACCAACCCCTCCCCAGTCCACCGACCGTTCCTTTGTCTACAACTACGACTGAATGAAGTGCGTCGCTGTATGATTAAGTGCATCAATCTCATTTTAACCCCTAGTTTCATGGGAAACCCTTCGTTACTAGTCAAGTTTCGTATTGACGCGTGTTATTTGTCATGCAATTGGTTTGATTATAACGACGGATGTGACTATCGACTTTAAAAGTATTCGAGCAAACCTTCGACTATTGTATCAGGGAACAATGGTCTTTTGAATAACTTTCGAACGGCGAGTTTTGTTTCGTTAAAAACCAATTTTTCCGATAGTTATTTTGTCATACTTATTTGAACTATTTTTTACTTTTACGAAAGCTCTTTAAAATTGTCTATGGGGTTTAGAATAAAGCGCTGAATTCTATTTTCTACAGTCGACGATTTAATATTAAACTTGTCTTTTCTCAAGCCGAAGAGCAATCGGGGTTATGTAAATAGCTTTTCGTAGTCCTAAGGGCATGGAGATTGAAGAAATGTAGGGCAGTGCGCTTCTAGCTCCGTCGCATCTTGGAAGATAAATTTCTACTAATTGAGACATTTAATCTTTTATATCTGTAATATCCGAATGTTTGTAGGATTCGTGACGCAATTTTTAAAATTTATAACGACATTTAAAAGCAAGAAACTAGTTTTTTAACACAAATTGACGTTATAGAAGATTATGAGTAACTGGCAAAAGTTATAGATGCGTAAAAAGTAAAAAAAAAACAAACAAAAAATATCGTTCAAAGTACGTGAAACTCTACAAAATCATACGTAACGATAATGACTACATAACACAGTATAACGCTTGCTCTTTTACCTAAACCATACTTTATCAACACCTCATAGTTAGCGGTATTTCTCGCCTTCAAAGCGACACTCATACCAACCCTTATAAAAAGTCTCGTTAAAACTTGTAACAAGTTTCATAGGACGGAACACAACACCGAATGTGGCATATCTTGAGACCGCAAACCGTGCGTAGACAAACGACACCTGGGACTGATGATCCCGCCGAGTGCATGACGAGTCAACAACTCCAAAGGGTAATATATAAAACCGTCACCACAACATGTGTTGTGTTTATCTAACGTATTTTATTTTCATTCAATATTCTAGCAGTAAAATATGTACAGGCAGGCAACACAACGATGCTTTTTTTATTTCATACTAAAGATGATATCTTCGTGTAAGTGTTCAGATTTTGTTTACTTAAACATATGATGGGGTATATGTAAGTATATGGTATAGATTAGCAACTTCCGCGCTGGCCGCCAAGTTTGAATGGACACCTAATTAGCGTTCCCATTCCCACTTCTTTAGCCCTGGATGACGAAGCATTGTGAATCGATAAAATAATTATTTGACCGATACTGCTTGCACAAGTGATTAGTATAGAAACAGACATAGGTTAAGTATAGATTTGTAGGGAGATAATAAATCATTTTTTTATGAAATTGTTTTGTTTACCAAACGTCAGACACCAAATTGTGTAATTGGATGCCGACCACGTCTGTATGATAACATTTCTGTCAACGTGAACGGAATACCAAATGGAGTTATAGTACTGCGTCTATTTCGGTACGGTGCTAACAAGCGTGTTTGTATGCCATGCATATGTGATGGAGAACAAGTAGAGACCTATATTACAGGAGACAGACAATGCCGAGACCAAGCTACCAACTGTTGATAATATTTATAGTAGTTGTACGACTTGATTACTACTTCCAGGTCAATTGCTAATAGGAGCTTATCGCTAAAGATTAGCCACGATTAAAACTACGTCATTTTAATGAATATCAAAATATTGACAATACTGAATAAAATTATTGAACAGAAAAGCCAATATTTTTTTTCAAGCGCATTAATTTCGTTCTTTGCAATGTATTTTTGCTAATGTGAATTGTGATGTAAGAATACGTAACCAAATAACTGTCTACAAGCCAACCATAAGTTTTACTAAATCAACCGAAGCGGCAAATCGCAAATTCTCATAAAGCTCTTCCAAAACCGAGCTCTCCAACTTGCGAGGCTTTCTTTATCGCGCTACTATATTGGTATAATCACTGCGCTAACGTCTTCAACCATTTGTCCGCGTCAACAAGTGAAAATATTACTGTACAACTTAACATTTTTACGTAAATATTTATTATGAAATTTCCTAACAAACGAGTAGCTGAGTCACCAGATGGTAAATGGTCAATTATATCTTGTGGCACTCCCTGATGAAAAACGAACTAATGTTGGCCATAGATACGAGTAGCTATCTTAAAGCAAAGCCAGCAGCTTTAACCAGTCGACGAGCATGATTGTATGAACTGAGTGCTTTAAGTTGCTTGTATATAGTAGTTTTCTCGAAAGCCCTTACTTGAGTTTCAAGCCGGTGGTTATCCGACCCAACTGATTGTAGCAGTCCGTTTATGGCCACAGCTATGAAGCAACGGCGCAGTCATCTTCACCTAACTGAAGAAATAATAACAATACTCACTTGTGCCTCCCCTAATCCAAGCTCTATAGCTTCGATGCTCTTCCGTACGAGGCTGGCCTTTTCGTGTTCATGGTCCGTGTTAGCGGCAAGGCCTGCCAGCAGCTGAGTGTGTTCTGCGCGCAAGGCCTCCAGACCTGCGGCCACCGTGCGCGCGCCGGCGACCATTTCCTCCTGCGTCATCGCCGTCATCCTTCCTAGCGATTCGATCTTCTTTCTGTTGACAACAGACATTTGTATAACGTTAGTGTTTTGTTTCCTTAAAGGATTTGGTTAGGACCTTACTCGAATCCCTATTACGACCTTCATTAAGCTTACTAGGGTGTTAATAGATTTAGATTATGGGATAACCCATTAAAGTCTTAAAGTTTTAGAGCTTACATGATTGTCAACTGTTCTAGATACAAAATTGGCAATATAAACTACTTTCATATTTAATCCCGCATCAAAAAGGTCACCAAGATTGCGCACAATAGAAATAAGTGCTCATAACAAGCGCCATCGACTACATTGCAAAGTGGTATAATCAAGACTGTATTTAAAAGTATCAAATAACTAACAATAAAGATATCCTATCTCACATTTATCAACATAAATCCTTATATATTTATCAACATTTCGCTAATTAAGAAGGTAAATTGTATGCATAACGATAAATAGTTACGTATATTAGACGTTAAAAATAAAATTAGTGTCAGAGTAATAAACAACATTTGCAATTAACTGCCATATATTTTAATAGCCAAGCCACAAATTCAAGTAACATTAATTGAATATGCAAAAAAGTTTATATAATTTACCAAAACGCTGTCGTTTAGTTCATGGCATTCTTAAAGCGGCATAATGAAGCAGAATATTGCACTTAGAACGAACACCCGGGTGTTTATTTAAATTCTGGCTTATGTAGGCTTACACGGTAAACTAATTACTGTAACATTATTTTAAGCGGCTACCGCGTGGTGAGACGCGGTAAGTACTGCAAGTAGGGCACTCGAAACACCGTAGCGGCGCGTTTCGCAACGTAATGTGTGGTGTGGTGTTCTGCAGGGAACACATTAGGACCGCTGTTATTTCCATATGATGGAACATTTGTAAACTTGACCAACTTAGGTACTTAAGAATTTCATTTTATCAAATTTTATATCTGTGTAGACGACAAATACGTTGATGTGAAAGAGACGATGATGATTACAAACAATTCAAAATGAAATGATTTTAAGTTTGCATTTGCATTTTGGTCTTCTAGAATGTTTATTTGTATTATTAAAAACGACCCACAAAGACCAATATATTTTAAATATAAACACGGAGTTTTTTGTTCAGGCGGTAAAATAAAAAAATATTCTAAAGTACAACATTACACATTAGTTAAGCACGTTTTAAGGCACCCAAAAATAAACATATAATTCCTCCTTTTACAATAAGAAGAATTCATTATTTAATATTTCTAGTGGTTATTAACCTCTGATAGAATAATATTAGCATAATTTCAATTGTTACATTCTATAATAGTAGTTACAAAAAATACAATACCGACTGAAACGCTTCAATATCAAAGTGACAATCAAATCTGAGCACTTATGGTAGGGGATCCGAACTAGACAAGTTTTGCACCGGCGTGTTAACCAGATCGTAAAGAAAGTCGTTGAGTAGAACTAAGTAACATTTGGCGATCGCATAATAATAGATCTTAAGATTTTCAATTCAGGCAGATTGATGCTTTGAACCAATGAACAAATGTTAATATCAGGTATGGAATGTAAAAGGAGCGCTTAAAATTAGCTATTGTAATCATCCAAAAATGTATTGCCTTTAAAACCATTTATCTAGAAAGTTAAAGAAACCACTCAGAAACAAAAACCAGATCGCCTAACATTTGGAGACGTAAAAACTGATTCTTTTGACACAGTAATTGAGTAAGTTATGTAGGAAGATAGAGCCTTAAACTATTGATAAATAATCTATACAAAGACTACAATTATTGTTGCCAAGTGTCGTACTCCTTACGTTATGTCTATGACATTGTGAAAACAATGTAGGAATCTAGGAATCTGATATCAATCCTCAGGGCGACAACGCACCTGCAACCTCGATAACCTGTAATTAACTACACACTTACGCATAATATAGTTATATATTGTTGTACTGATATGACACCTTTTAATAGGCCTAAATTGCTGATATATTAACTAGTACTCAAAAAACTTAACACTAAACTAAAACCAGTTATCACTTAACACGATTTCGGTATTCAAATCACACATTACAATTCATCACAGTCTATTGAACACGAACGCATACATAATAGTTGAAAATCACATCGCTATAGTTGGAAATGGGTTGTGAAATGAAGGAGTGCCGATATAGAACACGGAGAGGCCGCCGTGAGAGAATTATCGAGTAGAAACATTTCAGTTAATGTCCCATGGACTAACGATTGCGGTTTTGGTTTGAAATAAATGACTTCTTAAAATACTTTTTAATCCCTTTCTACAAACGAGAGAGAATGTAGAGCCCTGTAGAAACAAAGTTATAACAGTATTATCCAAGAAATTTTCAATTATAGCAAAAACGTTTTTAAATAATCGTAGAAATAAAACATGGAAAAGTTTTGACTTAGTCAAAGTTTCTACTAAAAACCATAAACTTTCTTATAAACCAAATTGTAATATTACAATACAAGTATCTTAAAGTAGGAAGCAGACTGCAGCTTAAAACAGTGAAGGAGAGCTGATAAATAAGGTGCAAGAGAAAGGTTTGTCTACAATATGGGATCAAATCAATCAACTGGCGGAACTGTTGTTGAGCCGATTATCGACATGATTGCAAAAGTTATTTATAGGAGCGATGAATCACATTTTGTTTTGGCCCAGTTCACTAAACACAACAGGAGTTTCCAATGTTGCGATAGGCATTAAATACTCAAGGCTAAAAGCATATTTGTTGGCATCGCGACATTTTTCGTATGCAAAATGGTTTCCTGTTGAAATGTTAAAGAAATCAATCAAATTGTGGAACTGTTATTGAACCGCTGATCAACATTGGCATAATAAATTACTTACAAACATAATAATATCCATCAATCATAGTTTCTTTTGCCAGATAACCAGAGCGGAAAAGAACAACTAATGATGAGATAGCTTATGAATTAATTAAACCTATTTATTTATCAACATTTTAGCAGTTTTCTACAAAAAGGTGTTTCGGAAGCATGATAAACTTCAGTAAGCACAGCATACGGTAGCGTTCATCTGCATCCATGTGGATCCGGCCGCAGTCAAATACAAGCGCAAGTAATTGCAACAGCTGCAAAAAAGTGTGTCAAAAATAATAACTAATGTTATTGACTTTTAGCTCAAATAGGCCCACCTATTCCATTTGTCACAAATATTGTATGATCACAGTTTTACTCCGGTTCATATGTTGCGAAAGGAAAGTGGGAAGCGATATGAGAGCGACGGCCCGTACGAGAGGGATCTGTGTCGGATTTGGTAATAGAGGATCATTGGACCACTGAGATTTCCCGGACATCAACCAACTCTCTTGTGATGCAGGATGTTGGAAGTCAGAATTGGAACAGATTAATTTGCTAACTGGTGTATGAGAATAATATGAACGAAATGATTCAGATTCAGACAACCGATAGTAGTAGTACATTACTTTTTTGTGAAAACAAAAGATTCAGTGATAACTATTACTATTAGTATAAAAAAGAAGAAGAAAAAAGATCTAAAAATTGATTTAATTTTGAAGGATCAATATTTGAATATATTCAAAAAAATTAAATACAACGTTACATCGCCAGGTCAACTTATTGCGTATCGAAGATCATTATAAATCTTTTAGTACATAAAACTCTGCAAGCAAGTAACATATTGCGTATATTATAACGATCATAAGTAACTAAATTAGCCCAATTTACGGTAAATAAGCGTTAGCAAAGTCTGCGGTTGATGTACAACTTGATGCAATAAATGTTCACGCAGACTAACGGGATGTTATGCTATAAGCGAGGCTAATGCATTTGTTTAAGTAGAATGTTTGGCCGTTTGGCCTCAATCCAATCAAGAAAATCGGGTTTCGACGCCGGAGGAAAGCCGATACAAAAATTCGTTGTGTCATTCATAAGCTGCTGAAATAAGATTAACCAAATTAAATTACATTACCTGAACAGATGTCGTAAAACCTCCTTTATTGATTTCGTTTTATATTTAATTAGAAATTCTTCAGGTTCCTGTTTCATTATAGTAATTTGAAACGAGATTAATTTCTATTAGAACTATCATTCGTCAAGTGACCCAATTTATTAGAATCTAATCTATTGTTGATAATATTAGCGGCGTGTAATTTATCTGTGGCAAATTCAACTTAATCCACGGCTTCTAATTTATTGCCGTCCGCTATTCCATCTGCTATTTCTCAACGTTAAACAGCGCCATGCACGCAAAATATTAGGTCACACGAAGCTGATATAAATTGATATCGCATCGCTACATCTATTTTAAATTGGCTGGTTATAATGATATTCGTGGCATCACCAACATACGTGATGAAACGCAAAGGACGTCCACATGCCTATTCAAATGTGTGTACTTTTCGATATGTGTCAATAGCTTCCACTTCCTCTTAATGCCTTATGTTATCCGGCAACGGTTAACTTAGCTGACCTACGAATTATTTATTATGGAAGAAAGGATATTGCGCTTTTCATCAGTTACTGCAAGTCTCAATATATTCTTCTAATTATTGGAACAACCTTTACCATTTCCAACATAGTCACCAGTTTAACTTCCTAGAACTTAGGGAAACTAGCCGATAACAAATAGTAAGTGATAAAATCACTGATATAAATAGAGTTGCAAGCAACCTTTTTTATTCGTCCAGTGCTTTTTTTTCTTAAATAACAGTTGTCAAACCATGTCGAAGGCATTCCACAGCATGAGGTTACGGATAAAATTAAAACTTCTTACAACCTAAGCGGCAAAGAAATTGCGCTCTGGCATGTCTGAACTAATATTATTTCAGTGGGTAACAGGGGCTCGGGCAAGCGGTACTAAAGTTCCGAAAGTTATACTGTAGTTAGTTCGTCACGATAACTTTAACTGGCTTCCCAAAACGAAGCTTTTCGTACGCTTTACTTGGGCAACAGTTATAATAGAAAATTGGAGAGCTATAAAATTTTACAACAGATTAAGCTCAGTTTCTCGTTGGTTACACTTAAGTTTGTGTCTAAAGCTATAATCTAATTTAAAATTTCAAAACAATTTGGGAAAGCCTACAAAATTTATAAATTAGGAATATTTATGGCAAATAAAAAGCCCTTTTACTTAGTGTAAAATTGTACAACTTAGTGGCTACAACAACTTTTTTTTAGGAGATGAATAAATAACTAAACAATCCAGGCGGATAGCACGAGCAAATTTTCGCATACACATCCAAAACAAGTTCGTATTTTATGTTAAACACCGTTTACCACTTATTATTTTAACATTTGAGCATTTGTAACACAAGTAGGTACATATAGAAACTAACGAGAGTACAAATGATGACGAGGCGCCGGGGATCTGCGTGATGTTATCTAAGCAAACACACGCTAAACACAACGACCTTGTCAAAGTGCTCCATTATGTTGCGTAAACGACATCGTAGTTACTGAAGAGCATTAAGATTACAGATAATTCCAGATGTATTCACATAACCCTATTGAGCAAGATAAAGGCATATACGTTTTAAAACTGATAGTTTGTCTGTGCAGAGGCTACTACTTTAAGCATTCTAGTCGTTCGAGTAAAAAATTTTATAATGAATCAAGAAGATCCAACATTATTCAGATGACGTTCACAATTTTTGTCACTGATTTTTAAGATTACTTCTATACATAGATACGACCGCTCCCCAATATTGGTTTATCCCAGCTTACTCATTTAAGGAACTCTCTCCGCTCTGTATGATAATAATACTACCCCAATCAATGATAACACATCTAGAAAAGTTATTTACTGCATATATGGTCTCCTGGAAGTAGAACTCATATAACAGTTTCTAAGCAAACAATTTGTATTAACTGTAAATTGAGAAGTGAACCGAAAGACAATAATATAGGTTTTGATTACATGGAAATATCACCTGCCACACTGACATTGAATGGCATACGGAAATACTCTTTTAGAAGCGGAATAATGCCTGTAATGTAAACAAATGTAAATGAGCCATATATCGTTTACGTTAATAATAATGAAGTAGACCTTATAGCTTTATTAATGAAAAAGGTTCAATTATAAAGACCAAATATCCACTAAGAATGTTCGATTACGTAAATATAAGCGACATTAAAAAGCGAATTACTACTTCCATTATAAATTAATGGCAGTAATTTTGTTATTTTGATTGAAAAATGTGTTATACTTGAAAAGGAAAAAAGTATAGTTTTAAATTATATTATTTTACGAATATATTATAATGTGCCACACACGGCTGAACAAAATCTACTTAAAAGTTTTTCAAATCGACGCCGTAGAGAGCGCAACTTCGACTAGAACTAACTCGCCTCACCCCTTGCAGGGGTGGGGAAATGGCGACGTGGGGCGCATAAAATATCTCGTCTCCATGGTTACGAAGAGCAACAACCCCCGGGAAGGAGCGTAATGTTTTATTTTTTAAACATAAAATCTCCAGAGCCTAAGCTTTCGGCTTACCCATGAACATGTTGACTGATATTATCGACAGCCTTAATCCAATCGATTTTGGTTTTAACTCGGTTAAATTTTTTACTGTGAGATATATTCGAACTTCTAGCCTTTTTAATATAATAAACTTCAGAAAAGGTATAAAATATTGTATTCAATTCTTACTTCAATTCGATTTGGTTTTGTTTCCTAATTTATAAAAGCTAATATTGCTTAAGTTTAAATAACTCCAACTTAAAAACGCGAATTCCATAGATATTTTTTGCAGTTTTCTTTTAAGGAAACGTCAAACTATTAAAAGAAAAACTGCAAAGGTAGACAACAAAGGTAAGTAAACCCTCGGTTAATCCTAAGACTTGACGAATATATGGCTCGTACAATCCCAGACGCAATAAATTGGATATCGGTTGAGCAAACGCGAAAGCTGAGAGCGAGGGTTGGTGGTTATACCTAAGGTATTATTTTCTCATATAACAAGGGGAGCCTTTGGCCACGTGCCAAAAGCAACTGGTAACTTGCCGAAGCGGACTTATAGCACAATATGACGCACAAAGAAACTTTAACAAGACACATAAGTTATTATAACTAAAACTATACACGTAATAGATATAAAATTTCTTTATTTATAGAGCTCTTGTTGCAGAAATAAGTTATGATTTCAATTATTATTAAATGTCTTATTAAGTGAAATACCTTAACTAGAACCACCGATGTAAATGATATTACCAAAAAGTTACAACATCCAAGTAATCTTTTAGCAGGTAATGAAAAAAGTTCCATTTAATAAATGGATATTGGCAATCACCCGCTTCAGGCAGTCAAGAAAATGTATTATGAATACCGGTAATTTCTGGAGGGGATTGAACGTACGTAATGTGCTGATCAATATTATCAGTATAAAAATGATTACAGTTGTCTTTTAAAATTATACGATTTTTTAACATTATTCTTAGCTCTAATCTTTTCTTAGTTCAGATCGAGAAAAGTTTTAGTGCGATATTGCGGTGTAAGACAGTGAATTAGTAATGAGCAGGTCTTCTGCTTGGCAGTTTTGTCGTCGACAACGTTCATATTAAGGATTTCCATAAATACTGAAGGTCACTTACCATTAGGTGGCTCGGCCACTAAAGCTAGGCAATTGCCACACAAAAATATAAGACCCACAAAGAGTACATGATACTTTAACCAACATTTTACACTAATCTTTTAATAAAGTCATCTTTGGAAGGCATTAAACTGACGATCAGAACTGATCAGAATTAACGAATATTTTTCTAAGTAAAGATTGTACAGAATCATAGGCTAATGCAATTAGTTTAAGTTAGCCCGTAAAGGACAAAGCCTAGGCCAATCGATACCGTCTAGACACAGCCAGGCATCGCTATAAAACCTGAGCGGTGCATTTAAACTTTTAAACGTAAATGTATCACTGCATCGGTTTATTTTCGGTTGCCTGCTACGTATAGAAATTTATTCAACATTTTTCTTTGTTTTAGTAGTATTAGGAGGTAAGGTTATCTTTCGATAATTAATCTACGTGTTGTTTTTTTTGTAAGCATATAATAACGGATGAATGTAATTAATTTGCGATTAACGCAGCGCCAAGCTATATTGACCGATATGAGGATTGTCCGCATTATTAAAAAACTTTTTAAATAATCAAATAATTTACTTTAATCTGATTTCAAGCGGCCTATTTGAGGAACATCATATTGACTCAAAACGGCATCCTCTAAAAGTTACTAGTAAGCTCAAGTAATAAACGTACTTTAATCATTTGAAGGCCTTTGACAATGCTTAGGGGCTGCTACCTTAACGATTACAACCGGGACCGACAATTAACGTGTTATATGAAGCACGACAATTTTACGAGGAGTGGGACCAGTAAACTACTCTGAATAATATTTTTTGTAAAAAATAAACCTTAACTTTATTCTGATAATTTTATGGATAGATGGTCTGTACTGAATGTATCACATAATTTATATGATTACATCATTAGGTTATACAATATTAGGGGATAGAGAAATCTCGATTTAGCGTAATGGTTAATATAGGTAGATACTATAATATAACCGACTCTCATAAGCGTGGGGGCGAAAGGCTAATCGAACGGCATAAATATATCCCCAATGAAGGACGTGGCTGGTTCGAGTTCAAGGACGACCTGAAGGACGAGAGGAAATCTCATTTGAACTGAACCCGACGAGATTTCCATTTCATCCCCTTTATCGAATCGTCGCTAAGATTTTTGCTGAAGTAGCAAAAATAAAGCTAAACCTAAAAAGGTCTTACGAAGATTGGACGTCTTGAGAACCTTTGAAAATCCGTAATTAAACCTACGAGCAATTTATCTTGGTCGATTTCGCTATTGAAACTTCCAATTCATTATTAGAAAAGAAGTACAGTTACAGTCTTTTCAATATAGATTCTATAATATTTAAACGTGGTAATTAGTTTTTTATCGCCAAATCCAAAATCCCTAGTTGATAACATGTGAAAGGTATAATTTGCGTTGAACAACCTGAATTAAGATTAGATGATAAATATAATACTCACATTCTGTAGGCGTTTAAAGTCTTCGACATTATCTTTATTGCTGCGTCCTACAATCTAGCATCCATTTCACTTCACATACACAATTTTGGGTACACCATAACTTAACACATTGAATACTTTTAAATACAAAAATAGTTACTTAATACTGTCACTGAAAAAAAAAACACTAATTAAAATACTGATGATGATGCTATTGATTCAAAAGAAGAAAATAAACCATATAAACAAAACGGTCTCTATACTAGTTTCACAGATGAAAAGGAAAATAAGCAAGCGAAAACAATGGATCACGATCATCATATAGATGTGAACTGTGAACGTAAGAAAGATCGAGACTACAGTAATGTCATAAATCATTAAAGAAATCCGATAAAGAGACTACCTAAGATACTAAAGCATAATTAGAATGCGAGTCATGATAACAATTTTTGGACGGCCTACGAAGGATAAATCATCCTTTCTTGTAGTAATTTGAAAAGAAAATAGGACGTGACCAAGAAACTATAACATATTTTTGAAAGTAGTCGGGTAAAAATAAAATGTGAAGCTGCAAATAACTTTCTGTACGAGACAGTATAAATCTTGTCAGGTAAGCATTGTATTGACCGTCGTGTTCTAAAGTTTATTTCTGCATGGAAATGTTCAAGAGTACGTACTGTTTCATTCAAGTTTTTAAAGTTTAACCCAGTAATTTCGTAACGTTCAAAATAAGGTCGTTACCATAATACAAATCTTATTAAATGTCATCCTCATTGCTTTGCTCAGGTCGCGCATGTGTGTATTTTGGCACATGTCAGAGGAAAAATGGAATTCTTGCCAATTATTGCACAATTAATCTTAGACAAGGATAGCGTGATACACTTTTAAAGTAGTAGAGCAAGACCGATATACAAACGAATTCAAAATAGATCGACTCCCACGCAACTCAGCGAATGCTGTGTCGTTGATCCCTTTAGATCATTGTTTGAAAGTGACGTGACGATTTGTTTGTTTTTAATCATAACAACTTTGATGTTGTTCAACACAAGTGGATAAATAATATTAAATAGAAATACCAAACCAGCAGTCATGTTTTAGTTAATCTAACAATGCGAAAATATTATGTAGTAAAATCCTTAGTAACTTAACAATGCGTAATAATTCCGCTTTGAACATAACTCTAAAATAAAATTTATTAGTTGCAGCTTTGTTTTATGGAAATCAAATTTTATAAAAAACTAAATAACAAACGGCGAACATGTTTGAGATAAAATGTTCGATTTTAGGATCAAGGTTTCATTTTAGTTTACGAGTAAGATGGTATTTAATTATAAAGAGCTTCTTTGAAAATTAACAACAATTTTCATCTCTACGTTAATCGACTTGACACTTTTACTAAAGAGAATTCTTCCAAGTGGGACGTTAGCGAACGATGAGTAGTCGCATGAGTAGTCGGAAGACATGCGATAATTGCATTTTTCACAATCGAGAGCTACATAGCGAAGCAACAATGCAGCCTGCTCTCGTAACGGATGGATATAATGACCTTTTTCTCGCAGACTGCTAAAAGATGGCTATCGATTTTTCCAAATAAACACGTCATCAAGGAATATGTTCTAATATTAATAATTTTAAACAAGAGAACAATTCCAACTTAAAAGCCGTGCTAATGGGTCAAATACCAGAAAATAATAACCAACATTTCGAACCCTAAGTACAAAACAAATCAGAAATCACGGTGACAAAAAGTACTAAACAATCGGAACTATTCCGATCACAAATACAATATTGCAAACGGGCGCTTCTTTGAATGGGGCTAAAAAAGAAGTCCTCACGGAAATCTCGAGTGTTGTGAAGAAGCCCTTGATGTTGTGCATGAAGCACACCCACTTTGTAGTCAGAGTGGATTTAAGTTGGCTTGCAATTCGTTCGAGAATTGTATATTACCAAGAAACCAAATCTCATAATGTAAGGTCACAGATGCCAATTCAGTGAACGATTGCAACATTTTGCACATGTGACTATGTGAATTATTTCGTTTGTTTCTTACTTATTTTGAATGTTTCCGATTTTATTAATTATACGACAGACGACATAGATCGCTGGTTGTATAGTAACAAATTAAATCATTCAAATTAGAAACTAAATGCTAATAAGGCGGAAATATTTTTTACGAAGCAAAGTTACAAGTAATAATTTCTTGAAGACAGAACACGAGTGTGGTGGATCCTCTGCAATTTTGGATTTCAAGCTTTGTTCAATTATGTAGCTGTGAGGATTGGCTTTGGTTCTATAAATAACAACATCAATTCAAGATGTTCACAGAAAGAATTAGATTACTTTGTAATTGACAATGCACTGGAAGATTATGTTACAATGTTGAACTGAGTAAGTAATAACTTTCCATAATCTATGAAACCGTTATAAAATTATTGTCCATGTAATATATTAACCAGCGCTAACATTGCAATAAATCTAAAATGCACCTACTGTGAACAACTAAAAATTAAAAAAAAACATCAAGAACGCGGCTGAAAAATCAACGAAGTCGAAAGAACTTGATCTAAGCTAAATGGTAGACAAGGAGAAACGAAGCGTTAACAAGAATTTTAATTGATTTAGAAATCAAAGAATGTAAATTTCGGAGTAGAAAGAAGACTAAGTTTACTTAATTATATACGACAAACTAATATATTTTCTTCATGTAAAGGTTAATAAGTAGCCGATATACAACGTAATGAGCATACCTTCGAACATTCAACGCTTGAAAACGTTACACCTTACAAGAATAATCGATAAATAAGTACAGAAAACCTTACTTATTGTAACACACAATTTCGTTAAAATACAAAAACAGGCAACTGTCCGATAAGGTTAAGCCAGTTGCTAACATAACAAAAACATGACCAATTATTGGATTCAATAAACCCTTTACACTAATTGAGTTTCTAACAACACTCTTTGAGAAGCAATTAAATGATAATAAGTTCGTACAAACTCTGCTGACTCAGAATACTATTTATCCAATAAAAACCCGGGACGGTAATTTTGGACGCATAAAAGATTTGAGAAGCGGTTATTTTAATGCCGGCTGTTTAGAGCGATTGCAACACGCCCGCTCCCGTCCGTGGGCTAGTGCGTACTACTACTCGGTTCGCGGATCGACTGGACTGGACTACTGGAGCTAGTGCAGCGCACGCAGCATGGTTCAGATGGGCCTTATCGACTCGATATGAGGACAGGTATTACGATAAACGGGTTATCGCATCCACCATATATGCGATTGAATCTAAATGATTTCGAATCATTACGTGCTTATCTAAACCTTATTTCTTGTCATAAACACGTTGTTGTAACATCTGCAGTAAATATTGCTTATAGTTTGTTCTAGTTCAAAATATTACTAAGCTAAAATCAAAGATTTGGTTGTGACGTACGAATAACATTTTGATTTGAACTAATGAAAACAGTAAATGTAGAACTGACAAATTAAAAAACCTACCGTATGAATCGAGAATAAAGGAGAATAAACCAAAAGGAAGAATATATCGGTAGATGAGTCACGGCACCGCCCTATCGAAGGCAGGGTGGCAACCCCTGCCGCATCCACCGACGCCACTACATGCGCAGTTATATAAGTTAGACATCTGCACACACATTTACTCACATACACAATACAGGGGTTCGTGAATCACCGTGCGTGAATTGATAGACCAAACAAAACTAGACAGCTATAAACTTTTCGGAAGCTATTATTTTGTTAACGATGAGAAGCATAACGTATTAAAAGAGAAAGGAGTATAAAGAAATTGCTAACTACGTGCACAAAGACAATAAAAAGCCCCATTAAGTAAAGGCCTACCTCTGTGAAGCTAATTGAATGATACATTTAATCACAATCAAAAAGTACAATTAATTAATGCCGGATGATAAAATCCGCAAAGACGTATTTTACATTCTACTGATCGTAAAAATACTCCCTGCGACATCCCTGAAGTGAAGTGACTATGACTAACTATGAAATCACGGCAAAACTCTGTTGATGTTTTGTAAGTTTATAACTTTAATCCAATTAATGCGAAGCTTTCGAAGTAAACGTAGTTTATAAAGAGTGCGATATGTGCCGTAGTCTAACAGCACTTAGCCTACACAAGTGTTCACTGCAGGAGAGGTTGAATAGCCCACCTATGCGGATAAAAGTAATGATATTCTTTTATCCAACGGACGCTAAATGCTGCATTTATTCATCATTTGTAGGTTAAAGAGAATTTTATATAAAATGCTGGTCATTCAATCTCTGTATAGATTTTCATAAGTAGTTTAAATATTTTTAACGCTCAAAAATCCTTTTAATTTAATAACAACTACGAAACTTTTGGTCGTGCTAGCAAGAAACAGTGGTAACACGTGTTGTTGAACGGCTTTAAGAGCAAATGAGCAATCTAAGTAAGATAAGTAAGTAAGTAATCACAGTTGTCTATGGAAGACTGAACATTAAAAGCATCACTGAAACTTCGCTGACTGAAAATAACGGAAAACAAACCGCATTAATAACGGTTGTGTGTAAAATACTTCCATACATGTCAGTAATATATTGAAGTAAATTACAATAATATTTTGGAAATATATAAATGCAACGGAAGTTTTTGTGTAACTAAGCAATTGTTATATTATTATAAGTCAGAGGTAGATAAAAACAGCACGTGAAGAAAATCGTATCAGCCATTAATAACATTACATAAGCAAGGTCAGAAGAATCAATACGAAAGACGCCAGCGCGTCTAACAGAGCAAAAGTACTGTAAATTAGCTCCTCCGCATTGGATTTGGAACCGAGGCTATAACTTAGGAGATACTGAGCTGAATGTTAAACTTTTAAAAGTTGGCACAAATAATTCTGTGGACGTCCGCAACCCAGTGGAAAGTTTGACTTACTCAAAATAAGACATGCAATTAAAAATTTTAAAGCAGACACGGCAACCTTTAGACCACAACATCGCTTCGTACAGGATATGTTTTAAAACTTTAAATACAAGGGAAAGATAAAATAGTACTACATATTTGGTAGAAAAATTAAATCTATATAAGAACTACTAAAACAGACTTGGGTACTCGGGAAGAAATTACATAAAAAATAATAATAATCAGATGGGATGAGAGAAAATGAACACAGGAGGAGGAAGGAACACCAATGTTAAAGATTATCTAATCAATACCCACTTACAAAGATGCTAGCAGGGAGATACAATTCCGATACCGAGGCTAAAAATCGGTTACATCGTATGCTTAAAATGACAAGGACAAGACGAAACCTTTATTTAAATCATTCACGCCCTTATACTCGCATCAGTTAACACTGTTACATACATTATGCAAATATTACGATTCAATGGAAGTGAAAAGATACTACAACATGAAACATAAGTACTGTAAAAAAACTTTCACTATCGATTACAAGCGTATCAATACTACATGCTACCGAGAAGATTACGAAAGAGAAATAGAGTTGATTCGTATTTCGTAGTAATCGATGAATGAGTAAACTTTAAGGTAAAAGATGACATTGATAAATTTAAGCTATAAGATAAAACCTTTTAACCTGTAATACAAATATAATAGCGCAGTATAGAAGCTGTTATGTAGCAGTAGTAATTTGCAACATCCTATACGGCAACAACAGAACAAAGGATACCTAAACAAGAAGGGAACGAGGCTAATTTTAGCCGCTACATTTATACGGCATCCAACAATGTAGTGAAAATGTTCCGTATTATTGGAATAAAGTTTAACAAAACTAATAATTAAACGCATAACTCATATCTAATACTACTAGATAAGTTAGTAAACATTAAGCCACCATAAAATCACAAATAGAACTACATAATCTTAATCAACATACATAACAAAATATATTAAGCACGATGAATCTTCCCTATACCATATGAAAATCAAAATGAATGAGAATCAAATGAATAAAATACAGACAAGTTACCAAATAACATTTCCGATTAACTTCTTTCAGGTACATTAAACGCAAATTGCTTTGTTCATTAGATAGTAACGACGGTAATTAAAAAAGAAAATGCATTAAAATAATCCGAGAACAGTAAAGCAATTGATCTGGAACAACAAGATTAAATTATAGATAGAGGCCCATCGACGCCTAAAGACAAATGGTTTTTTTGAACTCGTTTCAAAGCTTTCACCCGGGAAAGTGCAATTGCAAAAGTAAAACAAAGTTCTGTGAGATTAACAGAACTTTCGTTGTCTTTGTGATTCGATTTACAATTATTAATGAGATTGAAATAATGCAAGAGAAAGACATTCAAGTCGTATTTGAAATCAGTTGTTGCCCTGTTTTATTTATCATTCGAATCAGAAATTATAACAATTAATTGGATAATAGCAATCAATATCTCGATTACTGTACCTACTCGTAAATTTTCTCTTCCAATAGATAGTGTAGATTGATGCCTGTATTGCAATAAAATTGCCATCACGAGCATGATTCACGTACAGAAAGTAAACTAGATTCCAAGTATGATAATTATTCCCCAAGAGGTTGTTTGCGGCTGAACTGCTTTATTACAAAATAGATTGATATGACGACCTACTCTGATCGTGTAATGAACAAACATAAAAACAGGGCCAATCTGGATGAACAAGAAAAAGAGCTTTATTTTAATTAAGTAATAGAGATTGAATATTCCGAAATAATAACTTCGATTACATTTAGGGTATCTTTTCAAACGCTGCCGGCCTTTATGCTTTTGACTAAATTACATTCATAATGGAAATCTAGGGTAACATAATTAAATTTACCGACAACGTTTTAATTCTAGTTCACCGTCAAAAACCTGAAAAGCAGGCATAGTTTTAACAGCACATCCATTAAATTTCAGTCGTACCTTTGTTTAAGTATATTTTTATGGTAAATGCAAATGAAAATTGTGAAATGTGATGTATGTGAAGCTGTATATAACACAAACGAGTTCGATTGGTTCACTAACAAACAGCAACCAATAAGTAGGTTGGTTCCCACATTTTTCATTGGTATTAATCACACTTAATTGACACCTACCTTGCTTTCGCAATTCACACCTGAAAGGAAATTATCAAACTGTTTCAAACAGTTTGTTGCTACGACTGATTCATCTGAAGTGTCTCATTAATTTTCTAACGTTTCCGTGGAAACAACTTATAATTCAATTGGATTCTGTGATTTCTTTATAAGGTACTTTTCTGAAGCTGCAAAAATATGCTACACTGGTTTTGTGTTTAAATGGATTTTTTTGGTCTCATGGTTAATGCGACATATTATTGTACCAAATATTTGAAATCTTTTAGACAAGTTATACACAAGGACCTCACGATGTTTTGTTTCTTTGCCTTGAATTCCGTTACCAGTAAGGCTACAGAACCTAAAATATTTGTACAAAAACCACTCAATGTTAAAATGTAATATGACGCTTTCTTTGATTTTGAATTTCAAGAACACTTATATGAACTCTTGTGCCGGATATAAAAATGTTACGAAACCTTATAAACATTTAATATGACATCGAATGGATACAAAAATTATTAAAAATATCAGACATGAGTGACATAATTTAGAATGTACAGAAAGGGTTGAAAGTTATACAAAAACACGTAAATTTTAAATTGTAAGACTTATTCACTACAAATCACAAACCCTATTATTGGCTTCAGACACAGAAAACGTAGTAACTGTACCTATATCAAAGCCAAGATTAATGGAGCTAAAGCAAAGAGCAATAAATCAAACTGGACCATTTGACGAATAGGGTTACTTCAAGACGAATTATTACATTACGATATCCAGTCAACCGTATAGCCGACGACCATCAAATGATTGGTTACTTAAACGTGATGCCTTTTTTAAGTTTCCATTGCACTTGAGCGAAGGAAATGAGGTGTATTTATATTTAGACGTATTATGCACCTGATGATGACATCAGTTGTCGCTTACAATCAAGTTTTATTGATTATGACTGAATGTGAATCTAAATACAATGAATGGTGCAGTCGGCAGTGCATGCAACCATAACAGCGTAGACAGGATTAAATGCTATCGTGTGCATTATAATTTGTGGGCCCTATGGTAACTACCACTACTACATGATACATACAACTAGAGCGTTAGATTAACACGAAGATTTACCCTCGAAACCAACAAGACGGAGAAAGAACAAACTAGAACACTTAATCAAAGTCCAATGAAGAGCAATACTGATAACGATAACGAACACTGAAGTCAATAACCTAAAGAATAAACTGTAACGCTAACTTGATTAGTCGTAAATGTTGCTACATTCACATCAATAAAGATGGAATAAGAAAAATTGTGTTCTAGATAGCAAAAACAATAAGTTGACAGCGTCTAAGAACATTAGTCGATTAGCCGAAGCCTGAAATAATTGGGACGAAAAAATGGAAGACTATTATGAAGTGCTTACCGTGTATACTAGAGTAGGTATGTTGATAAGGGAAATAATTGAATTAGAAGCCCGCTAGGTGAAATTGCCTGGAGACTTTTTATTTCGTTGCTTACAACGTGTCTATTGCAATCTTCTTTATCCTACTTAATTTTTAATGGAAAGATGTTAAACCTTACGCGATTCATCTGTCATTTTACCTCCTCACAAATAAGATTTGATTTTAAAACTGTTAAGAGTACGTGTAATGATTCTATCCCAATTAATCAGTGTATTTATTTGTTATACGCTTATCAAAAAGTATTTGTGGCCTAATAGCTTCATATGAAATTTATAATATAAAAAGTAATTTATGCTACATTAACTTATAAGAGGTAAAAACAAAACAAGTTAACGGCGCAGACATTCATGGATTTAATAGTGCATGCTTAGCGAAGATGCTTTCAATTTGGCTAGCGTCGCTACAAGCGAATCTTGTCTCTATGCAAAATAAAAAGTGATGTTACACAAAATCGATACCAACTAAGATATTCATATTTTGTCATTAGGTTTTTTTTTTGTTTTAATAGCCAATGCCCAAGTGGATTCTAAGCTTTTTACACAGAGTAAAAGCGTAAGGCTAGTTGACTTTGGAAGCTTTGAATTCATCTGTAAGTTATTAATCAAATTGAACTACTTTTCCTATTTCAATAGGAACCACCACCTACACATTTTTTCTCAAGACCAACCTAAACAAAGTATTGTTTTCACAGTTAATCTGGATTGCCGTATTTCACGGCTTGAATACAGTTATAAATAAGGTTTCTTTAATAAATACGTATGTATTATTATCTTCCGCATCGATCAAGTGGAAGTCGTCTACCGGGTTCACATTTTGATTTTCAGTTTAAATGAATAACCAGTTTGAATAAACAACAAAGGTCAAGGCTATGAGACAACCTGTCCGTCGCGGCCAAGTAAAATTCTCGTGATTCCGCGACAACTGAAAACTGAATTCGATTACCACAAGATGCCAGTAACTGTCGCATGCATAAAAAGTATATTCAATCACATTTTTTGTCTATGTGGTTGATATTGATAGATCGCAAATATTCAGTTCAATATTTAACTTTAGATTTTACTGGCCGTTCCTTGGGACGTAAATGGCCAGCCCAATACCTACATAGTCTTATCCTAAAGACAGAATTGTGTTGCTCTTGACACTAATGAGTTAAGAGGTCTGCAACGTCGATTAAAACGATTGTATCCATTAGAATTGGTTCTATAAAAGTACAGAAAAACTAAGTGCTGGTGTTAAAGCAGTCTTTTAAAAACTTAAATTATCGCAACATAAAAAAATGTTGTAATGTAATTATTTAAATTTTAAGTTGTAATTATACCTGAATTATTATAATTTTAATTGACCTACACTTTCACATTACTTAGGAAGTTTGTCTAAATTATCCCATTGTTATCATGGTAATAAATCATTATCATCGTTTATTATTACGTTTCTTCTAGAATTTGCTTTATAACTATCTTTGTCTATTGCTTTCCTCGACGAGCATTCAGGGCATTTAAATCTGGAATTTTTAAGTTATCTAACGTCCTGCATTAAGTTTATAACGTTAAAAATTTATTTGACTATAATATTATACCCCGTACATACAAAGTTACGTATTTGTTGATATTAATTACATTGAAAACTAGCTGCACGACATGAAACCTGTGGGAAGCCTATTCGAGTAGCTCGATCAACGTTCATTGAAAACGTAAAAAACGAATAGACGAGAACCGGTGAAGCGACCAGAAAGGGAATAAAAAACAACGTATTTGGTTTAAATAGCCCGGGACAGACTCGGCGCATGCCGACGTCATTTATCAAGGTATGTTTGCTATACGGTATGGAATGCAGTTGTAACTATGTAGCCCAGTAATGAGTGTTATTATATTTTTCCAACTCTTTAGCTAGCTGGATAATTGTTGTTGCTTTCTAATGAAAGGATAGTTTTATGCGAAATTTAAAGTAAAGCTATAATAGAGTTAGAATTAAATTACGGTCATTAATAAAAAAAAAAAACCTATAGTTATTATTGTAATAATGCAGGTAACTAAAACATTCGTCGTTACTTCTTGATAACAGATGATCAAACATCGTGTAAGATGCGAAAATTTGCATTAAATTAACGCATAGATAAGGCTTGGTGATTATTAACAATCTAATCAATGCCAATGCTAATACTGATAGTAATAGTATCGATTTTATTTAATAACGAGAGAATTTATTCTTTGTATATAAATTGTATTTCTTTGGGTTAATTCAAAAATACGTTCATGTTAGTTGAAATTGATTTGTTACATATAATTATAATATCTAGGAACCTTAAAAAAGTCATTAAAATCTTACACCCCTTAAATAATATACATAAAGTCTTGGGTATTTTTAAGTGACAAATGAATTTGACCTAGCCTTAAATACAGGAAAGAGGCCTTATAAAAGTCAATTTAAATACCTTTGAACTTCATAAAATTAATTTATGAACTCAATAACAGATATCAAAGTAAAATTATAAAAAAACAAATATGAACTTTTTTTTATTTAATAAACAAAATTTGACACAACACACTGTCAGATCTATTTTCATGACCTTCCTGAAAAAGCATTTATTTCATATACATAAACTGCTATTTGATTGTTAATTACCTATAGTAAATGACTATTGTAAGGCATTGCTGAACAAGACAGCTTTTTTAAAATTGCATAAGCGCTGCATCGAAACTCCAAACAGGTATCAATAAATTGTATTGCCATTACCCAAGGTACAACATTGTCCGACTCAATGTCACAATACAAGTTCATTGACTTTAATCTTTAAGGAAATGTTTTAAATCCTGTTTTCCTTTGGGTATGTTTTACTTCCTTTACCCCATACTTTAAAAATGAGTGATATTTTGGATGGTATTTGCAATTTAAAAAATATTTTTTTTAAATTACATTAATTATAATTTTTCTCTAAAAGCATATAGCTATGCTGTAGTCAGAAAATACTATTAAAAGTAGTAATAGTAGGTAGAATATATTTGTTTGAAACACATTTGTTTACAACAATTATAGAGTTTCCTGTAAATAAATTATAAACTGATACAAAGGAAATTCAACTTATCATTGATTGTGCTAATTGTTTTAAGTCAACACTATTAATATAATTTATTATAATAAAATATTTTTAATATCTGCTTTGACAGGGTAGTAAAGAAGATTTTGTTTATAACATGATGTACTATAATGTTCAATAATAATATTCTATAATACTAATATTTATGTTATAACTGGGTCAAATCTGTTAAAATTACTTTTTTATTATAGTGTTAATGGGATTTCTTATCAGCAAAGAGATAATCGTATTTTTTAATATAATGTTTGTTTATTTGCTTAGGCATCATGTGGAAACCACTGATCAAATAGAAATAACATTAGACATAAATAATATGTAACTAATTTCAGTTATCTGTAAAATTGAATACTTTTAATCCCAATAAATGAAGTTGCTCCAGCAGAATAACAAATCAAACTTCTAGAGAGAACCAGTAGAGATGTAATAACTCACTTTTAACAGATGAGCAAATAATAACTTTGTAATTAATCAAACAAAAATTGGTTTTAAAATTATTAAAATGAAGCAAAATATACAACTGATGTAATTTAAGAGAAAAGTAGTAATGATTTGCTGCTTGTATTGTATTCATAAAACATAGGCTTAGCAAACAGAAGTGTGGGAGATTACTAGAAAAAAAAACATCTTTTATTCCATTATAAAATCACTTCCTACTACTTTGTTAACATTGAATACGAGAACAAGGTGTAAAATCGGTATGAAAACAGTATTGAATACATAATTTTAATTTCAAATAAATTTTCATCTCGTTTTTCAAAACTCTGAATCTTATATTGTTAAATTTAATAATAATTGCAAATTCTAAGGCTAATTGGTAGCAAACAAAGGATTAGCTTTTATATCATTAGATTTGATTCGCAATAATTATTGTTGGACCTTGCTAACGGACCGATTAGTCATCGAAAACATCAAGACCTACAAAACATCATATAGGTAAGACTAAATATATGGATAATAATCGCCTCGTAACCTCTTAAATCTTATCCTTATTACTATAACCACTACTGGAATATCATTAAAAGCATCCAAGCATAAATTAAAAAATGTTTTCCAATGACTAAAGCATAGCGGATAGCGGAAAATGGCGTTGCAAATTTACGGTTATTCTAAAGTTTTGGCTATAATCTTATAGTGGCATGTTGAGAAACTCGATAAACCCGTATTTTTCTTAGTTTAGATTCTAAAATTAAGCCTAAAATGTAAAATAAAATCAAAAAATTACTTACCTTTCTAATAAATTGACAGCAACACACACAGCACGAAAATTGACTTGACTGTTTAGTTTTATCTATGGTATGCTTTAGTTTATCAAAATATCAAGAGTAGTGAGACCGCAGATTATAAAATAAGAACACATAAACTATGTTAGCATTAATTTTTGTATTTCATATGGTTTTACCTTTATTTATATTGCTATAGTTTGTTTAAAATACTATTTTTCTATACATTGTATGACGGTATTTTAAATAATTATTTTTACAATTTTATGTTTTTTCCATTTATTCACTATTTCAGAATAAAATATTATCTGGAGTATAGAATAAAAAAGTAGGAGAATACAATAAATCAATAGAGTTATAGTTAATAGTTATAGTTAATCTGTATTAATCACGTATTGTTTTTTCTGTACCGAATCTGTCAAAGAGACAGCTGTCAGTGTCACGCACTATATTGAAATTCATTTGAAGGTACGTCATTCTTGGGGACTATGACTTTTGAGACATTTACCAAAATGTCATTTCATAAAATTCGTTCAATTCATTCTGATCTTTTTTATCAAATGTGAATATTAAATATTGATTTAGTAATTTCCCACACGAGCAACGAAAACAAGAAATAACCGCTTTGAGCCACTGTCTTCAGGGTACTTCCATCTATGTCCCGATTGCCTCGATAAACCGTAAATACCACTAGACTAATGCATGTATGAGAAGTAGTAATTTATGGCTAAATTTGTATGTGATATCGATTTAAATTTATGAGTAACATACACTAACATGTTTTGAATAATGGCGTGGTTCGGTGTTGGGGTGTATATTTTGTGTTTGATTTGGTTCATAACAATCGTGCTTTGCTGGGTGACTGTGCGTACGGGTTATATCGTAGGGAAGTTAGCTATCATCGTTTCATTCATACTAACGATAATTCTCGTCTCGGTGCCAAGAGGAGAGGGAGATACTACCGTTGCCAATTTTTATGACAAGTATTTCATACCGCGTTACATTATTCTTTCTTTCTTGCTTGCCAGTCTAGTTTGCGGAGCCGCATACTGTTTCTTTCTTACTTGTCTCACGCCAGTAGAAACGAAAAAAGTAAAATCCTTTGCCTCTATATGGTAGGCTGGTAATAAATTAACATAAATTAACATTGGTAAGTTTTATGTTTGTCTTTTATTTGTTGCTGATAAGGTATTCTATGTATTAAGTAGTATAATATTATTCAGGGGCATGTTAGTAATTTTTTAATTATTTCAATTCTGGCTATATCTGTAATGAGAAAACCTTGTAAATTTAGGCTTCCCTCTTTATAGATCTTTTACAAGTTGCAGCATTATGTTTGCCATGCTAAAGATAACTATGATAAGATAGTCATCGTCATAATGTACTATGATCTACAAAAATGTTAGCTTAGAAATAGTTCTATTTTTCTTCTTCTTCAATAAAATTTAATTAGTTTTGGTAAAACATTAAATATATAAATTTTGATGAAAAGAATTTTTTTTTTTTCATGGAATAATAGTATATTATGAGAATGTGGCCCATAGATATCCACAGGTACTGAAAGGAGTTCTTGTTGGATTCAAATATATACATATTATATTAAAGTTTTACAGCATACTAATTTTTATAAGTTATCTTAATTTTAAGATATGATAACAAAATTTGATGATAAGAATCTCTATGATGAGGACTATTGTTTAATTACCTGACACCTTATAGTATGATAGGTAGTATAGCGGTGTAGAAATCGGAAGACTTTTGCTGTAAGCAAATAATGACACCTTCATTATACAATTTATTTTAAACAAATATAATATGCTGCAAAAAATCACTTGCCCATATTGTTATTTTTTTTTTTTAGTAAATTTTTTTTCTTTTCCAGAAAATGTGCAGTGTGTTATGCCAAGGGTTACGCTCCCCTGCTCGGAGGCTGGCCAGCTTACGAGGGATCAAAGCCATTTCTACATCAATAGTGCACAATGAAACTATACTGGTTAAGAATAATGACGAATTTGTTAATAAGGTAAATATTTGATCAGATTTATAATATTTTATTATATAAATGGTATAATGAACTTGTGGCTAAAATTCTTGTACATTTGATGACCTACAACATTGTTATAAAAATAGTCTATATTGTTTCATAACAAATGATGGTGTCATTAGTGTTTTCAGAGCTGGAAAATGGGTCAATTTTACAAAAAATAATCAAAAAGATTGTAAATGGTCAATAGTATCATAGCATAAAAAAACATTTTTCCCCAGTATTTTTCTTAAACTATGGTTAACAAAACATAAAATTACTGATGTTACTTATCATAGAAAATACTATTTTTTTCTATTTTTTCAGGTAATGAATAATGATAAGCCAGTGATAGTGAATTTCCATGCGGAGTGGTGTGAGCCGTGCAAGATCCTCACACCAAAGTTGAAAGAGTTGATAGAACCTCTCAACAATCTCGACTTAGCTGTTGTTGATGTAGAAGATAATGCTGAGTTGGTACACGCGTTTGAGGTGAGGTTTCATTGTCGATGAATAGATAGATGCTCATTTCAATATAGTAGCCAGATAGGATTCAGAGTAAATGATATTGATAACTCAAATAAAAATATTAATTAGATACAATGCAATCCCTACTATTTAGTAAAGAAGATGGTCCATTTTCGTTTTACTCATGTATAAATAAAAAGAAAGAAATAGAAAATGTCGCAAAAATATTTAAAAATGTAAATGCAATGTAATAGTAAGTGAGTGTACGATGTTTGTTTGGTTGCTGTTAATTGTTTACCTTTTATTTTCAGGTAAAAGCAGTGCCAGCCGTGATAGCTATCAGAAACGGTTTAATAGTTGACAAATTCATTGGATTAGTGGATGCTGATATGATCAATAACCTCATAGACCGAATGTCCGGTAAGAAGAAGGAAGGGGCGTAGACGATGGACTAAGAGCCTTGAGGTCGGATTAGGGTATGAATGGTACAATATGGTTTGAGGTCAGAGATAATATACAAAGTTACGCAAACTTAACTAACTTTCATGTTATTAGAAAGAGATATTATTCAAAGATATTTTATTTTAGTATGTGGTCAGGGAACTGTAAACATATATACATTAAAAAATGCAAAACTATTGCTTTAAAATTTTATTTTGTTGTTTAAATGCGAAATTGTAGGTACATTTGTTTTTTTAAGTTATAGCTCATTTGGACGTAGTTGCCTGAATAAGCCTCGCAATATAAACATAAAACAATACATATTAAATCTCATAAAAGTGACATTTTTACACAAATAATACGTGACAAGGCCATTTAAATGTGCAGTTTAAGAGTTGTATATTATACAGTTACTATTATTTACTGTGGTATTACTGAAGCCAATTTATTGAGGGGCTGTTAAGCTTATGGTAAATATTATATTTCCATTATAACTCTAAATGAATTACTTGTCTTATGATTATTATGACACAGAGGAAATGGACGAATTTTATAATGATCGGTGACAATACACACAGATGTGGTAAAAATCTATGTGAATGCTTAGTACTGTATTGAATCCACTTTCATTCAAGGCTATACAACAAGGATTATGAGAGTTTTGTACGGAAATTTTGGGTTAACCATTAATTATGTTTTACGTTTAACCGAAGTATCTTCAATCGCACTAATATACCCAGTAAATAAAAATAGTTTATCATAATTTTCACAAAAATAATGAAACAAAACTATTTTTGTTGCTTTTAAGACTGTCTGCAAGTCTATAATTTTAGACAATAATTTTGGCAGCGCAAATAGAAATACAATTCTTAAGCTATGTTCTTTAGATAAAAATAGTTTGCTTAGTACGTAATACCTGACGTATGATGAGATATTTTTTTATCATGATTTTTTGAAGTTTTTTCATATTTTTTGTTAGTACTATTTTATGTTGATGACCTATGCGATAGTAAATTTTACCTGCAATGACCATACGTAATCAGAGGTCTGTCAGCAATTCGTTGCCAACCCTAATGCGAGAACTAAGTTGACCTGCTTAATAAAATATTATATTCAATTAAATATAAAGTAGCTTAATTTAAATCAATGTTTGTGTATAGTTTTTTTTCTTTACGTTGTGTATGTTATAAAAAAACTTTAATTTTGTTTTTTTTAAGCCTTAAAATGATTGTACATTTTTATACACAATAAGTATAATTATAACAATTATGTATATATAATTTTTTATAAGTTTTGTATTATTTTTTGAATTTTTGGACTGAAGTTATTGTATGATATTTTTATTAGACTTTTACATAGCTAATTGATTTAAAGACGTTGCTTTGTTTTACAAAATACTATAAATATTGCTATTTACAAAGATATAAGTTGTTTGAACATAAGTAGCAGCCATTTTGCTTTAACTGTGTACAACAATGCATGCCATTTATTTGTGTAAATATATAAATTTATTTTTTAATTTGAATGTTTTATTTTTGGTGCTTAAATATATTTATACATACTTACATCCCAAGCAATTTATCTTATTTAAATCTGAAGAATGTAAATGGATATTCTTTGTATAAATACATTAAAATATATTCAAAAGAAGTTGTCCCCAATAAAACTCCTCTTCTGTTTATAATAATATTGAAAGCTTTTGGTATTACATCGTTGTGTATTTCAATTTTTATTTAAATATTCGCGTCAAGTATTATTGCCTCTCTGATGTTCAAATAGAGAGAGTAGTAGAAGGAGTATCCTCGTATCAAACTCTCTCAAAAAATTGTCTTATTAGCCCCTCATACATCCTCAGATGCGATAATTTCTAGATCTAGAAGGTAGTTTAAAATGCCGTAAAGTTTAACATCATCTGTAAAAATGATATTGCTATGCAAAAATTTTATTTTACAAATCTTGTTTAGATAATCTTAACATTTTTAAATATATTATCTATAAAAAATCTATTTATATATTTGTTTTAAATTGTATGCTGTATTTGTTTGTATATAGCATATAACAGTGTAGGAGCTTTTCTAATCCATCCCTTATTAAATGGACGCTATTATAATAGTCCGTTTTAGAAATCATGTTAAAAATTATAACGGTAGAGGTAGGAAAAGTAGATTTGTTTGTCCTAATATACATTACTTTGCTATTGCAATTGTAGGTATTGTTAGTGCTTTTAAGAGCTTGTTTGATCCATCCCAGATAATTAGATTTTTCGTACCTTAGGTACACTTAAAGCCACGTTTCCACTTGACAACATTTAGCGCGCAACACGTGACGCTCAACATGTTCGGCAACATTGCACAACAACACGCGACGTTGCCAGCTCGCACGCAACTTGACGGCTTGGTGTCTATGTCGACGATTGACAAGAATAGATGCGTAGACGGACAACGTTGTTAAACAAAATTCCGCGCTCACTTTCAACATGTTGGGCATCCTGTGGCGCGGCAAATGTTGCCTGGTGGAAACGCGGCTTAAAAGGGCTGATTTTTACTCGACCGTTATGATCTATTACGATATTATGTATTTAAATGGGAAGTAAAGATAATTACGAGTATGTACACGAAGGGTCTTGACACTTCAGTACAAGTATCTGTCTATGTATCTACAAGTACTACTACAATCCTAGTAGGTACCTACCTACTGAATATTTGACGGTACTACAATAAACTTTATCAAACAATTGGCAGACACAAGTATAATTATACTCCATCTAGTCTAGGTATTCCAACTATTAACGGCTATTGAAAATGGGCTCTTTTGAACGTAGTTACTACTTGTAAGAATTTAAAATTATACTATAGTAAAATTTATTGTCAGTGTAAAAAGATAATGGAAGAAATTCCGCCTGCAGAGCAATACCAAAAATTTTAATTACGCAATGAACAAAACTGCCACAAGCAATTTAAGATGCGGGAGTTAGTATAGAAATTGTAAACTTCAACAACTTAGTTTACACAAAATAATGGGCATTAACTAGTAGATATTATTATATAATCTATAGATATCATCCTCTAAGTAAATTATCAAATATCGAAGAAAAAGATAACTAAATTGTGACATACACATCGAGTACCGTACCTAAACTTTAATCAGAACTTCAGACACATCAACAAGTCTGATTGTCAATTTTATCGAGAAACCATTATGTTTGAGAAGTAGATATTAAAGTTCGTAGTTTCACTTAATACTAAATTAGTAGTAGTCGAGTAACATGACCAACTTTCACATCACGTCTTCTCAATTAGGCACTTTTTAATATACGATTTTCTGTAGTGTGTAGGTCGTAGACCAATTACTTAAGAAGTGTAGGGACTTAAACAGTATTATTACTGTGCCATTGTACTTTATTGTAATTAACGTAGATGCTCTATTTTGAATTGTTATTAATTAAATAATGTAGCATAAAGATTCTGAATAAACTTTGTTTAATGTTTCAATGGCTGGCCATATACAGACTGCTTAAAACTTTTTCCCTGTAGTTTGAAGCAGACGTTTTGCTCTATCGTTTGTATGAACCGGCTACTTCAAGGTGCTCGTCGCCAACTGCTTCAATTAGTGTGGCCAGCTTGAGTCTAATCCCTGCATGATTTAATTTTGTACGTTTGTGTTTTGTTTTTCATGTCACATAAATGATAGTTTTTTCTAATTGCGTCTTTTTTAAATCTGATTTTGTATAAGTGTTTAAGAGACGTAAGAATAAATGGGTAACGTCTTGTAGTCCCAATCTTCAATAAACGGAGTAATACATATAAAGTACCCTGTAGTTTGTTGACTCATGTAGATTGTAGGTATTCATAAATTTGTGGTTCTTAGATCTTCATCAATTTCAAGTAGTACTTTCCCATGATATGAGTAGTAAGTACATATTACTTTAAGCCATATGGAATTACCTGACCATGTGTGGGTCCATTATAAAGATATATACACTTTATTATAAAATGTTAACTGTGTATGGTCCTTGTGTACATCTTTTGGTTGTATTTTCTTCTTTCAGTTATTTAATATCTAATATCTTAGCAATATTATACCTAAAATAATATGTCCAAAAGTTAATATAATACTGTTATATCTGTTTTTGATTCCGATTCTTCTGAGTAGGTACCTCAAGACTATACTTATAAAATATTCTCTATTTTATCATGTTTCATTAAAATATTTTCTTGGAACATCTGTATATTATTTCAATATCCCTATATCATAATAAATTCTAAGGCAAAAGTTTGTGATAATCATGACTCTTTAAAACCTGTAAATAAGACAGTATACGCACTTTTTTTAAATTATTTCACTGAAGCGAACAATATCGTAAACGGAGGGGCAAGTTCAAATAAAACAAAACATTCCTTGTATCATTTTTATTCAGAATACTTGATATTAATAATGTATTGTAACATTTAACATATACCTGCGGGTCTCACTGGAAACCTACCTCAAGAAACAATCGTGTTTCACTGCGTATGCTATGTAACATTAAATGCATGCATATGATTACAATATGCCAATTTTACAATGAGAAATCTCGAACATCAATGATTCATCCAGTTTTGCTTATAATATAACTCAGTTTCGTTTTAATAACAGAGTCTACATTGAAATTTTACTATTTTCGAAGGAATAGTGATTGATAACAATTTCATTGTTCATAAACATACTTAATTACAATTTCTCTGCCATAGAAACAGCTATTCGATAACAGGTTTATATAATCCTTGCGCATCAATGAGATTTGTATGATTATAGATTAGTGATTTACAACTCCTGTTCGCCGACTGTACAAGCCAATTAATTTACAGAAAACACGCCTTTGTGGACGGATTGCGCTTTCCTCCTGTTCACATTGTTTTACTATTACGCTCATAAGATCGGGTTTTCCATACAATGATTTGTTGTTATATTACGAGGGAATTAATCGCCACTTGCAAAAGTTGATACAGCGTTCTCTATGAAATATAGTAATAGCCCAGTATACCTACACTTTATTTTTTTTTAATGATCACCATAGTTCGATTGTGCCTTTTAATTTTGAAAACTTTTAAATTTTAAATCAATAATTGTCTTGAAAATTGACACCTGCAAATGATTTTAATAGGGTACATAATGTTAAAAAATATTTTGTCTACTGAATGAAAAACAGTTAAACTCAATTAAGTGATAAAATCTTGTCAATTACAGGCAATTTATTGAAAACAGTTGTTGGTATTTTGCTGGGCTATCTCTATAGTTAAAACCGGATATTCCTTTGAGTACATTTTGAAACAAATACAAATATAAGAGATACCTTCGTTTCCTTAGAATTTATTACGAGGCAAAGTGTAGGAATAAGTACTAAAATTATTTTCTTTAGTGGAGCCTCCAAATATTTTACATAAAATTCATACAAGCAAACATCAACATCAATAATTGTGCAAATTAATGTACAACGCCTTAAAGTGGCGCTTATAACTAAAAGTTTCTATTTAAAGTTGAAATTTTAAACACTTAATTTATTTTAACATTGATTCTTATATTCTCACACCGATTAAACACATAATACACCTAATAACATAATGATCGTCCATATTACTGATACCAAAAATCTCGAAGTGACTAAAAGAATTAGCTTGGTTTTATATTTGCACAATTTCAATAATGAGTAAACAAAAATTACACTTTTATTATTAAAACGTTTATAGAGAACAATACTGTATAATATTCCTAACAATCACCTAATTAGGTATAATCGATTACAATAATTTATTGGTTTAGATACGCTCACGATTAAAATCGAACGATATAAAATCAGTCTAAAATATATTAAGGCAACTCGAGCATGTTCTTATTTGAAGTCAGGTCGCGTTTCATGATCCAAATAAAGAATCAATTATTTGAGTCGTGGAAAAAGTTTTAATAATATCACGTAGAGAATAATGCTACCATTTATATTCAAATAAATAACTTCAGTTACAATTTTCGGTTCAGTTGCAAGTTTACAAAGAGCGTTAACAATGAAATTGACAAAGTCTTGTCATGTTGTAAATCATGAATAAAAGTAATTACTATAGTATCTCTGTACTTTAATTTTGCCAAACAAAAGCATACTATAAGTATATCAAATTTTAATTTGTTAAAAAGCCCGAATATTTTTTCATTTTAATATATTCTGATTTTTTTATGTTAATATATTCAGAATTACTTTGATAATTTGGATTATGTTATTTATGTTTAACATAGTGTATGTTGTATGTACTTACACGAACATATTTTTAAACAATTTCATTTACCTTGCCCTGTTTGTTAATTAAAAGTTTATTTAGAACAAACGCGACCGAAACGCGCCTCCGCCGAGCATTATTTGCTGAGTTCTTTATAGTAGCCACGGTCCGCCATCTAACGGTTGCAGTTTTAAATTTATTATTAACAAAACTCAGATCTAGCTTTTATTATCTTTCCTTTGTTAATCTTATTAAATTACTTCAACAGACAAAATAAAATATTATTTTACAAGAACAAAAAATACAATTTTAGAGTACCGCTGAATTTTTAATCGGAATGGAAATAAAAAAATCGTATACATAGAACGTAGGAGTGTCAAAATCGGGTTAATGTTCAATATTTACTTATTGAAATTCCCCTTTTTTCTAATTAGTAACCGATGACTATAGAGGAACGTGGCTAGAAATTCGTCAAGAGTGCGTAGTGCGTACATTTTATCATCAACATAAATATAACAGCAACATAAATCATAAGGGAATTGTAAATTAGGTTCAACGAGGCATCAACTCTAGGGGAACAAGATATAGGCATGTTTATAACAGGAATGAAAATAAACATTTCACCCATTTATTTGCGATCGTCAGTAAATAGAGTTTAAATTGGACTAAAATATTTTATTCAACAAACTATCGCAACAAAACTACGCGAAAATACTGTTTTGAAGGCATGACACATTGGTTGAAGGTTAAAATGACAGTAGAAAGCAACAAGGGACCTTAGAAATATAATATACCCGACTTATTTAAGCGCACAAGATAATTTAGTAAGCGAGGATGTTTATAATTTTTCACTGACGTTTTAATATCTGAACAGTTTATCATAGTAATTTCTTTATTCGGTTCATCGATATTTTAAAACTGGGGACATAACGTAAAATATACTCAAGAACTCAGACTTTAAGGTTGAAAATCATACAATTTCATTGCAGCGTGGCGAATTGAACTGCCAATGATCTACTACGCGTCCGAATCGGGACACTCAACAAAGATAGATATATATCTCGTTAAATTCGTAAAAATCAACTCGCTAAAATTTTTAATCACCCTCCGTTAATGAACAATTCGGAATTATAATAAATATCGTATAGACATATATATTATAACAAACAACAGTGATATCGTTTAATATACATTTTTTTAAATCATTGCGTCTATACGTGCACATATCGCAAGATAACGTAATAAATATAGTTTTAAGTAATTTTAACACTGAATGACTCAAATAAATGTGTAAAATGGTGTTTTTTTTTGTAATATTCAATGTATGTGTTTAGTGGAGTTTTGATACATTTTCTCAAACTCGAATGATCCAAAATCAAAGATTAAATTTTTTCCTGTATATATTAATAAAAATAATTATTGTCAGATATGACTTTATACAAACTCAATGGATAGCCTCTGTTTTTCAACACAATAATTATTATTTTATAAAATCAAATTATATTATGTTATATTACATATACATGCACGTGGTTTCGCTTATACATATAACATATTAATAAGTGTTCGAAGTCACACTCATAGCATTATGCAGATATATTTGGTGTCGAGAGAAGACTAAACATTTTTTTGGGAGCGAAACTTTGACCTAATTGCTAAATGTATTTAGTGAAAAAAAATAACAAAAATAAAAAAATACGTTCTACTTAAATTAAAAACACATCTTTACACGCGAATGAATAATTATACAAATGTTTACATACCGATTTATACATTATTTACAGTATTTACACACCGATACGAGTTATACAAAGCTAACACACAACGAAGCCTGTAACTATTTACACCGTTCAATTGAATTTTCTATGCGAAGTAATTATAACATTTCGTTTAATTAATCATACTTTACACATCATATTATATAACGATTAAGACAGTAAGGATAATATTATATTTATATGTTATCATTGGATATATTATTCTTAGCAGACTTTGGTAAATCCAATGTATTACGCCATAAGATTGATGAAGAATTCGGCAGTTTATTTATACAATTGAAAAATTTACACTGATAACCAGAAAATTCTTAGTCAATTTTTTCATACAAATACATACATTTTACATTAAAATTTTTAATTTAATTTACACTTTTGCAAAGACACAAACATGAATATTGAAGAGCGATTTTTTTTATTTTAAATCCGACTTTTCATATACTAGTCGCGTTAAGTATATTCTCCTCATAATTCCAAGTATTAATTAATGAAATTATCTTTCATTAAATACTACAGATTGTTTGATATAAGGATATTTTTCTATTGACACAAAAACAAATATTTCCTTATAAATAACATCTAATAATTTTGTGACGTATGACTAAAAAAAATCTTAACATCTGCCATTAAATCTATAACATTCAACGAACATGCGAAAGTTTTGTGTTCTTGATAATTAACACATAATTATAATTGGACTAACTAACTTTACCATTTTAAAATATCCTTGGATAGTGTAACTTCGAGGCCTCATAATTTAGGCTAAGTCTTCAGAGAAAAATCTAGGTTATTTAACAAGATAAATCAGCCTATTTTGGAGAGTTTCGGAGAAATTTCTCTCAAGAAACCGGTATATCTTAAAGAACCGCAACCGGTTACAAAACCATAGAAACGGAGTATCGCAGGCTCTATTAGACTGATATCGGCTTAAAACCGGTATCTTAGGAGTCCATTTATATATCGCAATTCCTCCTAAAATACCGCTTTTAAAATCGGCTTATCAATGCATAGGACTCCAATCTCAAAACAAAGTCAAAGTTTGAGATCCACATACAAGTTTACACATCAAATAGACATTCCATCGATATCTATAAAAATCACATGATTTTGAGGTTAAGTTAGGTTAATTGAAGTTAGGGTGCTATCAAACCTCATCGCCCAAGTCGTGCACGCAGTGTTCCGCGACGGGAACAAACTTGTCGTCTATCTGCAGTAGGAGGATGCTCTTGTCCACGTGGGAACGTAGCAACGGCTCGCGATGGTTGGGTGTCCATTTGTGTACCACCTGTGGACAGATATGTCTCATATTAGGCAATTATTTGATTCTCAGTTAAGGTAGAGTCAGGTATATTGAATATATACGAAGTGCGAATTGCGTTTTTTTTTAAATTTATAATAATGTAAATAAACTCCAATTAAAAGAAGACTTCATAAAGATAATAGGACATACGATGGATTCTATCCCGATTATAGGTTCCCTTGGGATAAATCTAATTTTTTTTTTTAACTTCAAGCTTAAAGCCGCTGTCGTCGTCTAGTTGTTATACAATAGTCAACTCACCAATCCATCCATCCCAGCCAAGGGCACCCAGGACCCCCAGAAGTTTCTTCCCCCTCGTTCTCGTTGATACTCCGACGGCCACTGCACATCGATCCTCCTCCCCAAGTTAATACAATCATACACCCCCAAAGGTTCCACAATCAACACTTTACTGCCAACGCTAACATTCATTTTCATCTCACTACGACCGGAGTCAGACCGTTTGATTTTCGTCTTTACTTCCTTAGACTTAGGGTCCTTTTTCGCTTCCTTCTTCAGACCGGACTCCTTGTTGGAGAGGTCTGAGTAGTGTGTTTCTTTGAGTGGTATAGCTTCGGGCTTCTCGATGTATCTGCCGGTTAGTTCTCTGTAGCTCTCTCGCTCATGACGAATCTCTTTGCTCAGTTTTGATAGGTCCTTAGATGTCCCTTCGTTTAGAAAATATCTGCAAATAGTTATGTTTAATTCAAATGCGTAAACTTAATTCCTTTGCTACTGTAAATTTTCATTCATAAATCAGGTATAATGGATTTTATAAAAACAAAAAACAATGAAAAACATGTGCTACAGTCAGGAGCTTTTAGAATTTAATCATGTATCAAAATATATTATTCAAAAATTCAAATTCAAATCATTTATTTCGTCTTAGGAACTAATAGCTCACTTAACGAATGTCAAAACTTATAATATTAATAACATTATAAAAATTAAATTAAAGTTCCTAAAGTCTCGTTAGACGATACCTATTTAATTATATCATCGGCTTTATGAACAGATTACATAATACTTAAGCCTAGGTAAGCTAGTGTCGGCCGGAAGGAAAAAAAGCCGGAGGCAATAATTAAAGTGGCCAGTAACT
>LGAG01000269.1:77420-91685 GCA_001278395.1 Lerema accius | reverse complement strand
AAAACAACGTCTCTATTAGCTTTCAAACTTAGATCAATAACATTGAGATGTACTGTAAAGTATAAAAAAACTAGACGTCTCCCGCGGCTTCGAAGCAGAAGACTAGTTTAAAAAATATTGGATTAATCCCAAGGGAACCTAAATTCGGAATAAAATATATCCTATGTCCTATTCCCGGATGCAAACTATCTGTGTGCCAAGTTTCAGATTAATCTGTCTAACGGTTAGAGCGTGAAGGAGGGACAAACATCCAAACATCCAAATATCCAAACATCTTTACAAACTTTCACATTTATAATATTAGTAGGAAGTAGGATAGTAGGAAGTAGGATTAACAATAACAAAGTTGATTAGGTATTCGATCAACATATTGTGCCTTTACCTATCCAGAATAAGACAAGCCGGCAGTTAATTGCTTTGTCGGACAATATTTTTACAAAATTTGCGGCAATATGAAAGGTCTATATATTGCGAGGGTTTGAAGCAAACTATCCAAAGTTGAGTTCGATTATAACCAAGGTAGAAATTTCAATAATGATTTGTAACTATTAATTCGTTGTTCGAGCGTGCACAAAATAAATAAAATATTACCAACATACCTCGTAATCCCTGAAGCTCTAAAATCGTAATCTTCATCGAGATTGACGTTGAAGATGGGGTCCAGATCGACAAAGGACCTCTCGTTCATGGGCTTGAGCGCCTCAGAGATGGCCGGAGATGACAACCATTCATCCAGCTTATTGGACTGCACCGTGTAGTAGATTATACTCTGCAAATAATTATTACATAACCTCTATATAAATCGTTACTAGTGCTTGTATATTATCTTGTCCACATATCCACTTCTTTTACTGATTACGCTATATTTGGAAGCAATAAGGGTTACTAGTTTGTGTTTTTCTATTTATCTGCAACATGGCTGCTATTTAGATACGGTTTTCTGTATAGGAATTTAAAGTCATGGTTGACATTAAACGATACATTTATGAGCTGTAATATACTGTATACCTCGTTTTTTTCGTCGTGATTTAAAAGGTAAACAATCTTGCACTGTCTTTTATTGTAATTATCGATTTAAAAATAATACAGACACAAATTAAAAAAAAACTAAAGAACAAACAATAATTTACTGTTAAAATAAATTTTTGTATACTGTTAAATATTTTTTTAAATTAATGAAATAAATAAAAGTTGTGCCAAGATTGTTTACCTTTTATATCGCGACGAAAAAACGAGGTATAAGTACTGCCATTGTTCGCCACGGGGAGGGGACAGCGTGGCCCACGCTGTTCCAGCACTAACCTTGACGTAGTATGTGAGCAACACCTTCCTGAAGTCGAACACCTGCAGCATGGAGCTGGCGCTGTTGTCGGACACGGAGTATCCCTCGAGCACGTAGCGCGCGGCCGCCAGCTGCCACGCCAGCCAGCGGAGCGCCCAGCACGCGCCGGGGGACAGCAGGCCCACGCTGCACCACCATCGGCCACCGCACAGACCTTCTAGACAACCATACCACTTTATCATAAGGGTCATTTTTGACTAACTGATTTAAGGGTTCATTTCAGTGTTCAGACTTAACAACTTAATAATTAATATGGATATTTTTAGATTTAAAAATTGTTTCTATACTAACATTTGTTACCCGACTACGTTAAAGCCAAGAGGAGGGTTATGATTTTGACCAGAATGTATGTGTGTATGTATGTATGTTAATCTGTTTCCTCCTAACTCCTAAATTACTGGTCATAATTTGGCAAGTGGAGTATCATTAGAAGCGTCTCGTTATTCCGCTGGTTATAGGGTACATAAAATTATTGTTTGTGAGCATCAGAATACCCCTAAAAATATTTTTACGTTTTATAAACCATCATATATGTATAAAATGTGACTCACCACTGCTCTCTTCGGGCCCCTCAGAAATGGCTTCAACTTCTCTTTGCTGACAGTATGTACCCCTGAACTCCAACCCTCTCAGTTGAAACGACACTAGGCCGTTGCCCATCTCCACTATGTGCACGAGGCAGTTCAGATAATCCGATGCTAATACTAGAAAAATCAAAATAAAAAAAATTGGGTTGGCCACTATGCCACTAACCCCTCCGCCAATCCGCACTGGAGCAGCGTGGTGGAGTATGTTCTAGGCCTCCTCAGTCATGAGGAGAGACCCGTGCTCAATAGTGGGCCGTTAATGGGTTGAGGCAAAAAAAATTCAAACACCTTTAATATGGAACATGGTGATCAGCCAATCGCTTTCGTTATTTGTACTTAAGAGTCCTTTAGAGAGAAGAGAGTAAGAGAGATATAGCTATGCCACAAGTGTGGAGTAATAAGATAATGTTACCAAAGCAGTCTCCTTGCTGCACGGCGCCCCAGCGACCAAGCATCAGGTCTCCGCACAGGTAATGTTGCAGCGAGCGCGTCAGGTGCTCGTAGAATATCGAGTTCAAGTTGTTGTCGTCTGCAACAAATATCCTTCGTGAATACACAATAGAGTTCATTTTTAAATGACGATTAATTTGCATGTTAGTCTTTAACAAAGTAAAACTTTATGTATTTTCGACTTTTAACAGGAATAGAAAGGTATATAAAATAGAAAGGTATCGGTGTTGCAGCGGAAATTAATTTCAGCTCAGTGTATACTTTTCAACTTAGTAAAATATAATATATTTTTAAAATTCTATCAAAAAGTGGTGACGAAACATTGTACAATACTGACCGGCTCCTAAGTTTCGTTCCAGCTGTGAAGAGAGCCTGGTGTTGCTCTGATCCACCCTCTTGGTGTTGTAGTCGCGCTCCCAAAACTTGACGGGGCGGACGTATGACGTCATGAATATTGCACTCCCTGTTCAATGAAAAGGCATCATGTTAATTATAATAACCTTGAACAGATTTTGAACCCTATACTAAGAGTCTTAGTTCATTAGGGTCTAAACTCCCAATAAGAGTGATCCGGCTCGAAGGACCAAATATATTTTTTCGATTCTTACAAGGTACAATTTTGTAGGGTTTATAATATTGTCTTAATTATATTAGAAGGCATGCTAAAATAACTAGTCCCAACAAAGGTTAACACTGCTTTATTATTGCAAAAACACAAACACTAGGGGGCAAGTAGTCAACAGGACATAACTATATTTAATCAACAAACCGTCATTGATGACAAACATATTGACGACGTAAATATATGTATTTATTCATCTATTTTATCATCACGTTACCGAGCGCGGGTGTGAGCGGAGAGGACAGCAGCGCGGAGACGGCGGCCTGCAGGAACAGCATGGCGGAGTGCGGCACCGAGAACGGCTGCGCGAACGCATGGAACGCGCTGCCCCACGTGATCTGCCACGGCGCTATGTACGTCACCACGAATTGAATCTAGAATACAATGCGAAATATTTATGTTAGCTACCTATTGTGTATGTGTGGGGTTACACATTCTTTTTATATTTGAATAACTAAAAAAAAATATAATAATATATTAGACCCTTTTGCATAAGCACTATCTGTAATTTAAGTGTTACTTTCTTTACTATAAATCTTTAAAAATATTGTGTATAATTTCCCTTTAACCCTATATTTTCTATGGACATAATAGCATGTACTTACAGTAGGTATAGTTTTAGTAAATTGCTGGCGAATATTAGGTCATAATATTAAATTATCGCTTCTTAAAAACATTTATTTTCAAAAACCCTTTACTAAATATGTAGTATCAATTTATCTCAGAGATTGAGAGTTTAGTTTAGACTTACCTTGAGCAGAAATTCATACACCTTGCTGAATATAATCGCAGTGAGGAAGTAATCAACGAGGAAGGTCTCTGATATCTTCTGACTACTGAGATCTCTTTGGAACAGTAGCACAGCAAACACCACTATTAGATATTGGCTATCTGGTTCCGAGTATGCATTCCTTAAGCCTGTAGGAATAGGGAAATATTATAGAAACACACTAATAGTACAGTATAATCTTCAGTCTTCTGACTTATTACTTATTTTTAGAAAATAACCTAACTCTAACATTTATGTGTATCAAAGGCTAACATTTGTTTGATTTTAACACAGGACAAATTTTGAAAATAACCACAACATACCTATTTTATTACGCTACCAACAAATTAAATAAAATGCGTAAAGAAATGTTGTAGAAATGTATACTAACATTTGAGTGCGCACACGCAGATGATGAGCGCACCCACAGCGTCGCCGTACTTTTGTGCGATAGCGGGCGCATCCTGCGTGCTGGCCGCGATCACTACGGCTGGGTATAACACGTTGCGCTCCAGGAAACACAGGTACACGTATATCTGGGGACAAACATACGAATACATTATACATCAACAAAATTGGCAATTAAAGAGATAGTTTGTTAATTAGTACTTGTTTATATAAAAACTAAAAACTCGCCTGCTAAAAATCATATACTCCCATGTCATAGTGCCATGTGGCACTCCTACAATGGAGACAAATCCAATAACCTTACATTTTGAAAGCTGTTTGAGCTGTAGAGGGTGCCAAAGTTATGGACATTCATAAATACATATTTAGATACCCACATACATATAAATAGACATACATTGTGGCGCAGTCGGGTAAAATTTCCAAAAAGATTTTCCTTACCTTTTCAAAACACATAAGTCTGGCGGGTTCGGTGACTTCAAATTGCGCGTGCTCGTGTTGTTTGAGGACCGGCCCGGCGAGACACAGCCAGGGCTGCTGCTTGCGGAGCTGAGGTATCAAGTAGTGCAGCACCCAGCCTAGGATGCCGGCTATAATCCACAGAGCCTAAGGAACAATTAGATATGATACTTCAGGTATAAGTTAAAAAGTTTAGGGCGTTATTTATCTTTGAAGATGAGTGAAGATTAAGTGTACGGAAGTAATATCCCACATCAATCTAAAAATCACCATTAGTAAATAAAATGCAAAATATTTTATGTCATAGTTTGGTTGATACCATTCCGTTTTCCAAATCAGCTATTCCCAATCTTCAATTTTCGTGTACCTTTAGTAAATCCTTATGAGTTGGATCAGCTTTTGTTATGACAGTGTTTTAATAACTCGAACAATTTGGCTGGTCCCTTGAACTATCTCGATAACAGCGCCACCTACTGAGCTAAGTCACTAGCAACCGACGTAATGGGATATGTAAATAAATGTTGACTTACCGTGTTAAGCTGTGGTCTCAATGTAGTGAATACGGTCGTGCAATGCAGTGCAAACACAAACAGCCCAAGGAAGGTGCACACTATAAGATCATTCTTAAGCCTGGCATTCACAGTCGCTTGCAGCTTTTTCGGCAAGGGGTCCTCCATATCTTCTTCAGACTTATCATTATTTTCCTTATTCGTATTTGAATTTAACGTATTAGAATCGCGACTTTTATCTTCGTTCTCATTCTTCTCCGCTTTTAGAGAAGATGTAGAATTATTGTCCCCGCGAGGGTCCATCTTCAAGGAACTCACGCTGGAGGTTTGAGATCTTTTTTGAGTCTTTGCAATGTTCGTTTCCGAACTAAAGTTTATCTTCGAAGCCGAACTACCTATAGAGTTCTGCTTCGAAATATTACTCTCAGAATTGTTCTTCTTATCTTCGGTAAGCGTGTTGGGATCAGTCTTATCTATATCGGGAGCGGATTCTGGGGTTTGAACGACGTATAGGTCTGGAGGGAGTAAGTGCTTCTTGATAAGATTCCAGATTAGAGTGTAGTCACTGGCGCTTCTGCTTAAGTGGTACGCGAGTGGCACCAGAATCCCACAAAATATGGAAAATAAAATGTTGTGCTTTTGATGTTGGGATTTCTTCCCCTCTACAAGACCACTATACGCGAAACCGTATAATGTTCCCACGGCAGCGATCGAACGCACAACGCAGTATAAAGCGGCACTAAGACTACTCGTAGCATTTCCACCGAACACGTGCATATCTATCTGCTCTAATAAGTACATGAGAAAGGTATTCACTTGAGGAAAAAGTCCTAAACTAAACGCCAAGGGAAAAAATAATAGGAACTTTGACAGGATTTCATGGATAACGTATAAAAAATCACGCTCATTCATCTCGAATCCGTATATCGTCATGGGTTTACTTTCATCTACGCTACGTCTGTTCCTTGAATGAGGATCTTCAGTGGGACCTATTTGTTCCAACTGACTGTGAACTATACATAATATTGCAGAACACAGGCAGAAATAAACAGGTCGTGAGAATACCACCATTTTATTGAAGCCGTGTACTGGTGACGCCGAATCTGGTTGAACGCTTTTTAATAACGAGTACTGACTTCCGGCCATTATGAAGCAAAACCAGAAGGCGTAGATATCTCGATAGAAGCCCAAATTGAGGACCATGGAACCCAACACGGCAACGGTAACCGCCAGCAATATCGATATAAAAGTTTCTTTGAACGTTAAATTTCTGTCGAAAAGTGCCATTAGCTTCAGTCTATCCATCGTGACCTTGATTTCGAAACATTTTGATAGCTTAAATTTGTAGTAGCTCTTTTGCTTCGGTTGATTTGCCTTCTCGATTTTATCCATTAACTTTGACAACTTGTTTCTGAAGTTCATTTCTCCACTTTCCTCTCCTATCGAGGACATTAAGCTCAATATGTGGGCGGAGGTAGTTTCAGCTTGCTGTTGTTGTGCTTGTTGCTGAGCTCTCTGTTGGTTCATTAAGAAGTTGATATGCATGCTTGGAAGTCCCATTCTGGACTGCCTTTCGGCTTCGATTTGTTCTAATAAACTGTCGGTGACATAGGCTACTGGTGATCGCGGCTGGTCCGTGTGGCGACCATCAACGACGTAAAACCGTTTATTTGTTGAATTAGTGTTTATGGGAACTACAGTGGAAACGTTATTGTTACTCGCAAGCAAAGGGTTGTTGCTGCCCTGATTTGACGAACTTTGATCGATGCTGTCTCCTCGTTTAGACTTTGCTATGCTTTCACTGTTACCAGCCTCTGATTCGAGAGACCCGCAACTGCCCTCCCCTGCAGTCTCTTGTGAGGTTTCTGGGTTTTCAACTGGCTTTATTCTGGCACTTCGTGTTGTGTCCTCTTTCTCCGGCAAAGGAATCGGTTGAGCTTGAGCTCTTCCAGAACTATTCTTATCGAAAGTATACGACATCCAATTGCCATATTCATCCATGAAGCAATGTATAGCACCATCGCTCGTATCGTCAAATGATGTTGCGAAGTGAACGTTGCTGGAATTATTAGCATTTTCTGGGTTGGTTGGTTTATCTTTTTTGTCAGCGTTGTTCTGTGAAGACGGATTATTTCTTTGCCTTGTCGAACGCTTGATTTTCCGAACCCGGTTTCTATGATTTCTGTCCATCAATGGTCTGAGTCGTTGACCTTCTTCTACATATTGAACAATTTCCGGTGGAGCGTTATCGAGTACGCAACACGGCATAAAATCCCTTGAATTCAAAAACGCAGCCAACAAAGGCATAGAAGTCGGAAGCAAAGTATTTGTTGATGTTTGGGCAACTTCTTCAATGGAACGTTTTCTTGTTTTATGCACGCCTTCCCTCTCTCCCCGTACACTTTGTCTGTGACTCCGTGGTCTCTCTTCTCTATTCGGAGGTGGCATCACGACCGTGTTCGCATTGGTTGCAGCAAATAAGCACTCTAATCCTTGTACCAAAGCAGCTTGAGCTTCTACAGCATCCATAAGTATCCGATCTTCATTATGATTCTCATCTCTGTCTCTCCTAGAATCTCTCTTCTTGTTCTCCTTCTGGGACGAAGCTCGTGAACGTGCTAAGTTTTTTATCTGCTTTGGTATAGCGCCCAAGTTTTTTGGAACGTTGGTTGATGATTCTCCAAATGCGTTAGCAAGCTTTTGACGAAGTACTTCTTCGGGGCTTAGGCATATTTCTTCTTCTTCTTCCTTATAACAGGCTCCTAATTTTGCAGAAAAAGCCTCTTCAAAGAGCCAGTCTAAGCTGTATACGCTTCTTTCATCAGCACTCTTGCTATCACATGTCAACTGAGATTCTTCAGTTTCTGGTGCATTGTTCTTGTCGTATTTACATTCATCCTGCGGCCTTTCTAAATTCGTATCACTGCTACTGCTAGAATTAGATATATCATGGTCCCACGGTTTTTTTTCCACAGGCTTTTTGTCCTCCGACTTCTTTTCCGAGTCAGGATTATCGTTCGATTCTAAGCTAGATTTTTCTATAAGCAAATCTTTAGAACTAGCGCTAGCTTTGTCAAAATAGTCACCGTTTGGATTATATTTACAATCACAGGAATTTACTTGCCTCTCTGGCTTCTTTGAATCGCAATGTGTATCATTTTTTAACTTTTTCAGTCTTACATGTTTCGATTTGTCGTTTGGGCATTCTGGGTTATGTCTGGAACCCACGTGACGCTCGCAGCAATGTTTCTTGCATTCGTGGGGATTTTTCATACGAACTATTCGCACTTCAGCTGCGCGGTCTAATAAAGGCGATCTTGACCCGTTGTTTTCGTAGTCAGAATCGCTGGAACGCATTGCGGGTGAATGTTCCGCGTCCCAATCGAAGCCTCTAAACTGTTTCTCATCTTCATATTCACTGTAGCTTTCTCCGCTCGAGTCTAAATCTGTTTCCTTCTGAGAAGTTTGCATTTCATCAGAGATTTCTGCTATAGGATAAACGATTTCCGAACCGTATGTTAAATACGGATAACTGCAGCCTTCTCCCGATTCATTTTTAGGGTAAAGATTTAAATGGGGACCACGAGTCAAGCTTTTACTCGGTGGAGGAATTACTGCACTTTTAGGATTTTTAAGCATCTGTCCACCAATAGTTTCCGCGCTATTTGGATGAGGTGATAAATTCGATACACTGGGCGGAGGGCAGCCAATCTCCAGAGCTGCACTTTTGATTCGTCTCACACCAGGACTCTTGCCTTGTTTTTTATCGGCATCTCCAGTTGGGGCTTCAGTCATCATATATTCGCCTAATTCAACACTTGCGAAGAATCCTGTGTCTGCATTATTAGAATGTCTTCTCATATGAGACACTAACTGTGCCGTAGAATTAAGCAACGGCAGCTGGATAGTAGACATCGTAGAATTTGAATTTCTTCTCATATTAGATGTTTGAGCCGTAGCTAACGCCATTGCAGATTTTGTGCAACTTTCGTCAGGGTAGCCTGTATACCTCCGCCTATGACCTGTTCGTTTCTTTGGTGACGGGGGCCCAACGCTTGGTTCAGAATTGTCCCTCGAATCCGAACTAAGCTGTCGGGCGTACTTCGACTGATATGGTTCCCCTGCGGCTTCAGCGGCATCTAAATAAAGCCATTCCTTGAAAAAATCCCTGCTACTTGATCCGCGGCGATGAGGGCACTCGTGATACCGTCGGCTAACTTTAGCGAAGGGTCCTTCATCAGTCAACATGTGGATAGGTAAATTGCTATCTAGTCTAGGGTTTCTTGAAACTTCTTCGATTATTAGTTCATCGATTCTTCCGTGTCCTCGCCTAGCTTTAGCCCTGTGTTCCCTCTTATGTCCAGACTTGGACCGGCTTCTGTTAGTTGGACGGGTTTTGGAAGGCCCTGGTGTTTCGATAGGCTGTGCAACACAGAGATCTGATTTAGTTGCAGCCACTGCCTCTACTTGTTTCGCAGACATAGCACTATCTTCCATACTCGATTCTGAACTATTCTTTCGATGTACATCTACTTTCAAATCTGGAACAATTTTTTTTTATAATTAGCTGTTGTAGAAATACAAACAGTTCTAAATTCATTTTTTTTTATTAAATAAAATTTTTGATTATATTTAAGTTCAATATATAAAGATAACTGCTACCTATAGTACTGTTGTTTGGTTTGTGGTACTCTAATGAGGTGACTGATTCATTGTCACTGGTTGCAGCCGCCGCCCCACCGAGTCTCAACATTTGCATCTCCATTCCTTCTTCGGGACTGAAAAGATTCAACATTTCAACATTTCACACTCATATATAAAAACGTAGAAATGCCGAAAACTGAAATGCTTCAATGATTTTGTATGTATTTAATGGTTTCAGTGAATATAAACAACTCAAATGCCAGTAAACATTTTAAGGCACTGGTTAGATTAAAGAATATAAAAAAAATTGTTTAGTCTGAATATAAATCAAATCAAACAAAAATTGTTATAGATTGCTGATACAATGGACACAATCAACCTTGTAAAAGATCAAATATGCAACATTGCTAACAATATGTACGGTGTCAACTTACAAGGGCAAGAATGAATAATTTATTATCCTTTATGAATAAAATCAATAACAGGCTAAAATGCAGCTATCGAGGCCAGATAAAAGGCCTGTACTCAAGTATCACATGTCACATGACAGCTGTAATGTTGTTGGTGGTACTAGATTCTAATAATAAAGTTTGTAGATGATTTTGAAAAAATGTTAAGAGAGCATTCAAGTAATATTAAAAAAAAATTTTGAGCTCTATCCCCCCCATGTAACACGCCGTAACGTTTTTCTGAACCCTCCTATCCCACAGTCTTACAAAGGCCAATTAAATCTATACAATTACATAAAATTGAAGTGTCCTTTTGTAATACTGAAACAGCAATTTTTTTACTAAATGCATACTTATTAAAAAAATATTTTGGTATATACAGTTGTACATAAACCAAAATATATATTTTTTTATCTTTCTGTCTGTCTGCTTGATCGGGCTAATATCTGAAACTGGCAGACAGCTGATGTATACCTCGTTTTTTTTCGTCGTGATTTAAAAGTTAAACAATCTTGGCACAACTTTTATTTATTTCATTGATTAAAAAAATATTTAGAAGCATACAGAAATTTATTTTAACATTAAGTTATTGTTTATTCTTTAGTTTTTTTTTGTAATTTGTGTCTGTCTTATTTTTAAATCGATAATTACAATAAAAAGACAATATAATATTGTTTACCTTTTAAATCACAACGAAAAAACGAGGTATAGTAAGGAGTAACCTAGGCTACTTTTTTTTTACCTTCGTTTTGGCACAAGTTTACTGAAGTGAAGCGAGGGGGGGCCACAAGTAAAAAATATAACCTCAGGCAGTATCAACTTACACAGCAGTCTCGTTAGGGTTGGCAGTATCACTTGGCTGCACAATAATGCACTCATTAGTGTCGTACATGTGGTGCAAGCCGTGGTTGATCAGCTTCAGAGATGTGAACAGGACAGCTACAAGGGCACAGTAGATGAGCCAACCGAGACTTGCAGGTGGAAAGTACTGGAACAAAATAGAACGCTGAAACTCTGAATATACTGAACTCTGTATATTTTTAAACCATTTTATTTTAGAGTTACAAATATTATTTAAAAAACAGTAGAACAATAGACTGGACTAACAGGATAGCTATTCAAACTAATGAGGGAGCATGGTTTTACAATAAGCTGTGTTCAAACTCTATTGATAAACCATAGATATTGCATGCTTAATAGAACACTGACTTGTTAAAAGATAGGCTAAAATTGAGTTACATACAGATACAGGGTTCTATTACCATCTGCTACCATTTACCGTTTACATCATATGTTCAAAATAATAACATATATAAGTAATTAGTAATTTAGTTTAATTCATCAACAAGCATGATAAGTCCTCATAACAAGATCTTCTTTTACAATTTAACAAAAATCATCTTTTTTAATTTAGTCAGTATTTCATATTTTACGTATGCTACCTTGGCATTCATAATACATAACACAAAGACAGAATAGTACTTCTCAATAATCTCATTATCTTAAACTCAAAGAGTGCAGGTTTTAGCGGAGTTGTCGACTACCATCCAAGTCTACATCACAACATAGGTACTATCAGATGTGATTTTAAGCAAATTCTTACAAATATTGCAAAAGCTACACAAACTGTTTATAATTAACATAAATATCAGTGTAATTAGTAATTCATAATCTCATTCTTGAATACAAAAAACAATCCATTTCAATTATGTGAATTGTAAATAAATTATTTAAATAACATTGTTTTTGGCTACTGTGAGTAGGTACCTTGTATAAATTTTAATATTTTGTAACTATTATAATATTGTAAGGCATGGATCGTAAGATATTAGTCACAGGCCAATAAGGAAATTGCTTACAATAGCTTGACCTGATTCTGCTTAGAGCACAATACACAAATACCTAACAGTCACTTACCAGATATATTGAAAACGGAAGGCATAGCAGAAACAACCAGATGTACAGGTGCACTGTGTTGCAAAACAAATTCTGATGGGGATCGTAAAACCAACCGCCTGTCAATGATGCCCAAACCCCCTGGCGCAATATCTCCAGTGTCTGCGAACCCATTGTCCACACTATGTCCACATTTCCGCATTTAATTCACTCGCCAATTACACAGCACACTGAATATTGCACATGAATTCATGATTGCGATCACCAGATAATGTCCTGCAATTCCATAGTTTTTCCTGCCATTTTGGATGACAATGTACACACGAAAACAAACCCTATAGACATCGATTGTTGTACGTATGGTCTAAACTCCAAACATTTAAAGAATCTAATTCATATTAATAACGCACGCACGCATTTCCTAAATTCATGTTTATGATAAGACAACAAATAAGCGCAACATTAGAATTACAGGAATTCTAAAGAAACAACATTATACTTTCCATTCTTCAATTCTTCATAACAATTTGAAATTTGACAGATTCGGCACAGAGTACGTTTGTAATACATGTTTTACTACATACAAAACAGGCAGACCTTTATGCGACAGACTTAGGTTAGCGCAGACTTACAAACGACTTACCAACTTGGAATAGTGCAAAAAATTCATGCAAATACTGTTGTAATCATAGAGTAATAATATACAGTTGTAATGCTGCTAAGTGTACATTCCTCACATACAAATATGAATTTTCTACGAAGAAACTATAGTAGTTCCATTTAATTAGTTTAAAGAAGCTAGTTTAAGTTGTTTTCGAAATGATAAGTGTCCAATGTCGGCAACTCTTGTTATTATTGATTTTAATGTTTTTTTTTTGTTTGACGAATGACTATTTAATATTTTTTATTCTGTGGAAGTAAATCATGTTTTCAATGTCATTGGTCAAAATATGTCGTAATTGAAAATGGCGCAAAATTTTGGTATTTTTAAATTAAGCCACACATTAACATCCCACCTAGAGATTCAGACTAGTATATGTGTAGCGCTCTTCGCGTACAGTATTGCGCGGCCACTCTGTTTTAACCTAGTTTTATACAAAAAAAATTTATAGCTTAAGACAATAAATATGGGTGATTTCGAGAAATTCCTGAAACAAGCTGCTATGCAAATTGGAGCTGGAGGTAGTGCTGGTTTTGTGGAAGTGTGTATTATGCATCCTCTGGATCTTGTAAAAACTCGATTACAGATTCAGGCTAATGTTAAATATTCGCCAAAATCATCAGATCCCCATTATTATAATGGAATAATAGATTGTATGAAAAAAATGTATAGGCTAGAAGGTCTAACATCTTTCTGGAAAGGAATATTACCGCCAATTTTGGCGGAAACACCAAAGAGAGCGGTAAAGTTTGCGACTTTTGAACAATATAAAAGATTCTTTATGTTTGGATCTAGCACACCTACTCCATTGGTAAGTATTTTACTTCATAACAATTGAATAAAACTTCTATTTATATATAGATTACACCTAACTCAACCAAAGGTGTACAGTTTTTTAGCTAAATATTATAGTAACCCTTAACACGAGAAAACAGTATAAAACTGTTATTATTTTAGAAAGAATGGTTTAACTATATCATGTTGTATCTTATTTTATCAGTCTGACACACAAGCGAACCTGTTTTGCGATAACATTGATAAGAGCAAACATAACAGTCGTAACATGCCTATCATAATGTACCTCATTTATTATCTATTATACTTAACTTATTACGTTAGCGGTACAAAATACCAAGGACGCAGCATTAATTAGTTTATTCTACTTTGGTCATCAATTAACCTTTATATTATCTATATTAGTTATACGTGTTTGTTTATTTTATTACTTTGATGTTATGGTTTACAGCTTACAGTATAGTGAACATTTAACCAAGGTAATGGCGCGAAAAATATTATATTGACACTTGGATCCAATTTTTCAAAGTAGCAACTTTTCAAACCAGAAAAGTAATTTCATATTACTTATAATAACATTATGTAACCATATACTGATACGGGAGTTATAAACTAAGCGTAAGCTAAGCATCAGGTAGACATAACATTGTTCCCCACTGCGATTTTTTTATCGA
>LGAG01000269.1:53398-68520 GCA_001278395.1 Lerema accius | reverse complement strand
CCCAGAAAGAAATCCCATTAAGAAAATCTGCAGAACAAGTTACATACATTCCGAGAAGGCGCTTGAGGAACTTCTTAAGGAATACTATATTCATGGAAGAACACCAACTATGTCATTTATTGGACTTTCTGTGCCACTTAATAGAAGATATTTCCTTTTTAAAACCTTATATAAGTAATAAAAGTACAAAACAATAAGTCGTTCCCAGTAAAACTTAAACGATTTCAACAAAAAAGTATTTTCGAGGCAATACACAAAGTTTTTGTATTAATATCAGCATCGGTGGCTTTTAGCAATGGGATATTGAACCTTATAATAGATTGAGGTTATACTCACATAACTAAATATTAGGTTACGTGTTCTAAAAAGCTGTGCTACCTTTTTTAAGATCTGATAAATGTCGTTAGTTTACTTTTACAAAAGTCCGTTTATAAAAAAAAAGGAAACCTTCTTTCTGGTTAGTAATTTTTCCATAAGACCGAGTTGTAATTTCTCCCTAAGTTAAAAAAAAAAACAGTTAAATTCCAAGGTTTTCTTGGCAATGTCGATTTATAGATAAAAAAGAACAAAACCCTAAAATTGCAGTAAATAAGTACCTACAAAGATACAAGACTACTTTATAAACTTTTTTCCTATGGCTTCCTTAGTAATTTCGGAATTCAAAAGTACTTTTTTTCCATTACACAGTAGGTAACAATGTCATGACGATTATTTAGCCCAAATGTCCGAACGTAGAAAAATCCCTGTCTGGGGATGGCAATAAGGTGAAGGCAGCCTCAGGAATAATCCTTACCTTCAAAGGGCAGGTTAATCCATTCCCTTCGCAGGCATCCGGCTGTGGCAACGGGAACGGCACGGGGAGACCCATGATGACTCCGTGTACCTCTGTCGTGACGCTCTTTACATCTGAACCTGGAAAACACACGGACAAACATTAAAATCTCTTGTTTTAGTCAGCCACCATAGGTCTTCGTGTTATAAGAGCCGAGCTCGGGATATAAGAGCCGATACCAAAGATTAGAAAATCAACTATTTTCAATAGGTACTTTCATTTTTAGACTACAAAAGAAGGAGAGTTTTTTAATCGTATGTCTGTATGAAATAAATGTATTAGATAATGGATGTCCATTTTTTGGTATTTTCTAATTGCTTTGCAACTTAACCAGATTGACGGAAGTCGTCTGATAAGAAGATATAAATATTATTGGAGATATTATAACATAGGTACTTATCATAGGTTATTCGTATAGCTATAGTTACCACCTTGTAAAGAAAAATAAATTGGATGAATACCGTAATGTACCCGTATGTAAAAGAGCTTCAATTATAAGTAGGTGCCGATTGTAAATAAGTGTAATCAAATTAAAATGCATGCCCATTTTCCCGTCGGATTTCACATTGACAATTCGGATTGATTGAGCCCTTAATTCTATCTACATTCACAATGTGGCTTTGATATAAAATTTTCCACACATGATCACAATAGGGGTTAACATTCTGTTCGTATTTGAAATGCATGACGCAGTTTTCGCTCGCCATTTTAATTGTTTTAAAGATGGCATTGTATTCGGAGCTTCGGCAGCCCAGCAACAGTTAGTACCTTACAATAAAACTTTTATATCGTTTTTCTAATAGGTACATATAACAATATTGTCTATTACATTAACTATGAATGTCAGAAAATAGAATTCTTGAAAATTAAAATTTTGCTAAGTTCTATTGAAAGGGGCCATAATAACCTAAAACACCAGTTCAGACAATCCTAAACTCAGGGTTTCCACGGGCTCGACAAAAACAAAAACTAATTTTGGGAACCGGCAAGGTCTTTTCTAACTCTAGGAAAAAACTAATCGTATGATTTTTAAAGTATTTTGGCTATAAGTCTGGTATTAGTTCATTTTTTAAAAAGGATCCTTGGCCTTTTTAGTCAACAACATTCTTTGGAAATACCTGAATTAGTTGATTGGTACTCCTTATTTTACGCATTGATTTTATACTCCCAACGGTTTTACAAACTAGTTAATTATGTACTTTTGGGAAATGTCAATCATACATACTGAATAGATAATTTTTGTGACAGTAGTAGCTCTTCAGTGCCCCCTAATATTCAAGTCGTTGGTGAAAAAATACAATGTAAATCCGAATTAAAATCATCCTATCTCAATTCTCAAATACATTTATAACATTTCATTAAAATCCGTCCTTCCGTTTTGGAGGAATTCAGTCGCAAAAATCCAAGTATCTTCAAAAGAAATGTAATAAGTGGACAAAGAGGATAGGCCAACGATTTTAGACTTCTCACTTTATATTTTACTATATATTATTATTTTGAAAGAATTAAACTCAGAACCTACTATAGTTTGATTTAACGACAGATTATTGAGTTATCTACCCTATTGTTAACTATCCCCGTTCTGCCGTTAGTTAAAGATGCAATAATTATGTACTTAAACACAACTTACTTGGTGTAAAGTCGATGCTCATGGTGGCATTGGTGTTTCTTTTAAGTATACACTCTGTGGCGTCTTGTGCACAACCTCCTACTTCCACTCGCTGCACCGAAGCCAGCTTCGAACCTGGGACAAAACGAAATTATGTTATGAAACAGGCAAAATTCGAGGCGTCCGTACCCCAGCGGAATGTTGTCGAATTTTGTAATTTTTTTAACAAATATTTAGTGCTCATACTCCTATAAATGAGCGCAAAATGTTGATTACGTGCTTCTGATGGTATTTTAAGCATTTAAGTCGTTCCTAGTTATTGTACTTAGGTGACACTCGGTAAACTAACTTAGTCTTTGGACAACATAAAATATTCCGACAAAAAATACCTACTGTAGTTAATAGAATTAAACTGATAGCAAATATGCGTAGTTATCATAACTATTCATGGCATTCTCAATGGAATCATAATAAAATGTAGAAAAATATTAAAATAGATTAACAGTTAAATAAATAATGTCATTGTTAGATACGATGACAAATAAAACCTTGTAATGAAAAAACTGTTCTAGTATTTTGTTCCTAAACAGCCGGGAAATTACTAGACAATCTAACGACTGACCTGGACCGCTTATTAAGGATTAAAAGTAAAACTCTAGTTCTGAGCAAGAGGTAGGTAATAATAAGCATCCTGATCAAACCACCCTGTATATTTTACGTCTTTCTTTTACGAATTTTAGACTAATTTTATGTTTCTATTTTAGACACTTAAAAAAGTACAGACTGACTGGACACAACCGTCCGTTTCTACTCCCAGATATATTAATATGCCTGAAATAAGAAAATAATGGTAGCCTGAATGTTTTAAATGTACAGTGGCAAGACTGTCCGCAGGAGTATATGAAGTGCTATAGACATAAAAACATCACGTGATACTCGAGCAAGGCTCATCGTATCCCGTATCGGGTGACTGTCGCCGTAATTGCTGTTTAGGAGACTTGAATCAACGCATTGTGTACACAGCAATATATCTTGTATACTACATGACATAAGAGCCATAGTTGAATGACGGAGCCGCAAATTCCTTCAAAGACACTGAATGGAGCGCTTGCGTCGAGTCGGGTACCTACTCAGGAAATGTCATGCGTTGCTATTGTAAAAATCATAGAGGGTAAGATTTTTCTCAGTACAAGCTGCAGCTTGCATGGTTTTGCAATGAATGCATAATAAAATCAACCGATATATTCTTTAACGAAATACCTTTAAAATAATATTCTACTTAATGACATAATTTAGAATGATGTAACATACTTTTCAATCTTTATGTGCTCTTTGTTAATTGAACACAGTATTTGTACATAATTTAATAATGTCATTATACATGCCAAAAATAAAAATAAAACTACCTACGTCTTAAATAATTCTAGTGTTCGTATTACCGATTAAATTAAGAACATAGTTAAGAGATTACGTCAGAGGCCTTAATAAACCTCTGAAAGTTGTAAGAAACATGTTTCGGACGTGCTCTAATGACAGTATTGTGGTTAGTACTTGATCAATGCTTGTGTCACTGCTTTTATAGCAAATCATCGCCATGACGCTATTTAGCTCTATTTATGGCAGACTCTGACCAAAAAATATATATCATAACACAGTATTTAGTACAAAAAAGTGAGGTCATATTTCTTTTTTCTCAATTTGACGTATGTCACCGAGCGTGAACTTCCGCGCAAATGTACCGGAAAACGTAATTATTTTGTTAATTACGTAGTTCTTTTCGCCTACATTTTTATGACCGAAAACGGAGTCCATATATTTTTTTGTCTGAGATGGCCGAGTAAGAGCAATCGTTAATGATGGAGATGAAGTACCTACGTCATAGAATTAATGAGGTCGGTCCATCGTGTTAGGGGACACCCACGTGATCTCTTTACACAGTCGTCTGTTGAGGTCCTTAGGCGCACACAAATTTGGACCTCCGTTGGAAAGTTAATACAATCTATACCTCATATCTGTGTGGATTGGTTATTTCCTAGAAACTTTTTTTCGGTAGATTTAAAAGTTTCTTTTCAGGCTTTTGGGGTCTGCCCAAAGGTCCCGTGTTGTGCTTACTACTAAGGCGGAATGTGTACTAATGTTTTTCATCTCTCAAAGAATAGAAAACTAGCTCTTTCCTCTGAAAGGCGACGGAAGAACAAATGGATCGTGTTATAGTGACATTTTTAGACGTTTTAAAATAATGTCACCTACATAAACATCATCGTAATATTATAAATAAATAACCGAAGCAGCCATAAAGTGGATATTTATTCATTCACGCGGCAAAACTGTTGACAATGATAGACATGTTTTTTTACGAGTCAGCAAGTATGAAGGGAATGTGATCGATAGGTAGTCGGGCGAGCGACCTATAAATGCCATCATTCGGCGTATTTCTGTGTAGGTTTTATTATTAGTATAATGATAAATAATAATAAACACTGAGAAAGGTAATGACTTTTTCACACTGACACACGGTTAAATAGATAATATCTCAAGTTTTAAGAACAGTTTCAACAGCCTAAAAAGATTTTAAAATGGTCCCCATTTTCGTGTAAAATGGACGTCATACTTTTGAATTAAGGGGATATATACGCAAAATCACAGACAATTCTTAAAATTGAAATAATTATAAAGATGTAAATTTTCATACACAGTTCTTGGCCTTGTGATTGGGTGTATATGAGGGAAAAAATATGCATAATTATAATAACTGACACTACTCGACTATTTTTTTTGTAATAGCAATGTCGTTTCGGTAAGATGGAGCTTAAAATTAAATAAATAAGTCGTTTAACAATTAGAAAAATAATAAAAGTATAATTTTTTTTTGTTTTGTTCAATTGTTTCCATCATAAATTATATTCAAATTACTACAGCGCCGGTATAACTATTATAGTTATTATTATACTATCAAATAACTATATTTTTCCTGTAGTTAATTCAAAAATAATAATAACAAGTGATAAGCGTTTTAATCACCGCACAGATGGATTTATCACCCATTATTATTTTAAATGAGTCATCATCATTATATTTTTTTTAAATAGGTAGGTTATCTAAAAGTAGTTGCTATTTCATTTGTCCATTTATTCATATTTATTTATGTCAATGTGCTTACCTACATTTCTTGGAGTAAGTATTGGAATAAATTTAGATAATAAATTCTTCTTCGACTGATAATTTAGCTGACAGGGAAGCAAAAAATTTGCACTAAAACATAGCATTTCCGAAATGGGTTTAAATTTTTTTTTATGGGAAAAAAATTGCTATAATTACCTAACTATGGTGCAAATAAAAACATACGTAGTGTCATAATGGTTTAAGTATGTAGTGTAGGTACTTACTGAGTTGGTATCAAAAGATTTTTAAATTCTGTAATATTTTGAACTGATGAATGTAATTACTTAGAATGATTAATTGATGCAACTTTAATTAATTTATTTCGTTATTTTATTATTATTTTTTATAATCTCATATGCAAAAAAAACCATTGTCAAATAAATTGCAGTTACTAATTACTGTCACCCTGTATAAATAATTTGAATACCACCGTTTCCAAGAATATAATGACTTTTTTATTATGACTAGATATGAATGTATTAATTAGTATCTAAGTAATCATTATGATTAGGACTTTTAGGTATACGATGACACAAGGGGAGCGTATTAGTCAACAATGAATATGAACACATCGCTATAACCACGCAATAATATCTCCCAAGTTCATTGACTCTATACAACAGATAACTTACTGTTATCAAGACACATACAAATAAATAAATTAAATGTGAAGTGACCAATGTCTTTTTTATTTAAATTTTATAAAGACTAAATATCATTTTATTTTATTTTTGAGGCGGCTGCCTGTTGGTCAAATGGATTATTATTGTCTAGATCATTGGTTCCTAACCATTTCAATATCGTTACCTTTGTAACCTCTGAGGAAAATTGATTTTACCCTGTCTTTAAAATGTTATAAAAACCATCGATACAAGTTACCTTTTCCGTATATTTTTTATTTTACGATTCTAATTATGAGATCCTTCGTTGCCCCGTAAAATAAATGATTTACTCCCGCGGAGGTAATTATCCTAAGTTGGTAACCCAGGGTTATAGATTAACCCATATTAATGGCAAAAAAATTTGAGCGCTTCTGTGCATTGGAGGGAACCTTATGGCATTGTTCTCGCTTGTTGTCTTTAGGAGTCAAACTTTGTTGGAAGCCAAGGTGGCTTAAAAAAATCCGGCATTTGAGTTACTTAGTTAATGAATTCTTCATCAATTTTAATTGCAGCATGGTTAAGTATGGTTCCTGGTACCAACCATATATTCAAAGTTTGTTAAATGGTGTAAACTGTAAAGGAGTGTAAGTTTTTAAAATTCATTTAAAAAAATGATAATAATGCAAATACCGCTACGGTCATTTTGAGCCAAAATCGTGCAGAATCATTCCGGGAAGATAATATACCTAATTAGAAATGCATTATTAATTAAAAAAATATTATAAAAGTATTACAGTTACAGTGCCTCAAAGAAAGAGGATCAATCATTAAAATAGATGATCACTTAAATACATGCCTTTACTTATTTTACGTTAATTAATAACGAGTGGTAGTTAAAGTTGTGATGTTATAAATTATCTATTATTTTTTTGAAAGCCTGAAATAGGTATATTTTAATTTAAATAAATAAGTAGGTAGGTACCTACAACAAAACGGATTCTTAAGTAGTTTTCTTACCAACTGTTTCTTATCTTTGTACTAGAATTTTAGAGTTATTTATTAAAAACTAATCAGATTATTGACGTATTTTATCCGTGACAAATCGTATTAATTATAAATATACTATTGAGATTATATTACTTATTATACTGTATAATGATTTTTGTAGAGCGTGCTGATTGTTTCAATTGAAACACGTTTCTAGAAACCTTAATAGATAATGGTGATAAGCAAAGAGTTTCTCAAATACCTAGGTACATATGAATTTGCACTTAAAATAATATAATATGCGGAAAAATAAAGCATAGACAAATAATCGAATTAAGAATGAAAAAATGATAACATTGCCAAGACTTTGTTAAAAGTTTAGTAGTTTTTATCATAGAACACAATAATTTTATCTCGCAGATCATTTTACAAAATGTTTTTGCTATTTTGTGGGTTTTTATTATGAATGAGTAATAATTACGAGTATATCCGTGTTAAACAGTTATTTTTAGAAAAATTAAGTATACACGTTTACTGAAGTAAAACATGTAGAAAAAACCATAACGTACATTCACTGGAGCGAATTTAGAATAATCTCAAAAGTTAGAAAAGAGGTTTTAAAATCATTTAACACTAATTATATTTTATACTATAGATAGATAGTAAAAAAAAAACATTGCGCTCAGTGTAAAGATACGAAAACAATCCAATTGACATGATTTTTCTTTTGATTAACAAAGGAGGTACAAAATAATAATTATTATAAAGACGACACTTACGGATGCATGTAATGTCGCGATGAACACTATATTCGTTTCTATACTGAGGACGTAAAATATCTTTAGCAAACAGAAACCTTTGATACAAAACAACGAGCTTACTGAGGTCACAGTAGTATGATCAATAGTAATTCAAAATTTACTATGGTCATGGTAGTATGACTCTAATGCGTATAATGTACCTACCTACCTATATGTTATGTACTATATTATTCACTGCTCTTGCATACAATAGTCAATGCAAGGATGTTGCATTGAGCATCAATGACATAAATATTGACAAAAATATAATTTAATGAACTGGAAAATGATAAGGTAAAACTGAGTAATGTAAAACAAAAGAAATTGAAATGAGATTCCACCCAATTAATTATACTTTATACATTCAGAATAATAATGGAATTAACTTATAATTCATAATTGCGTTTTATTCCGCTTTGTTGAAACTACAAATGTGACGTAATAGTAAGTAGGCACTTGGTGCAATCTATATCTTACGATTTAGGATACGTCGTCGTGTTTAGAAAACTAAATTGAACCCTAAATAGTACGTCGTAGGATTCAAATTTAAATGTGTCTTACTGAGAGTATGGAAAAAAGTATAGGATACAACAATAACGAATTATAAAAGAAGCATAATCCAAGAACAATCCAATATGGGCCGTTTTTTCTTTTATGTACGAACGGGACGACCAATAATCATCGTAAAATGGTAAGTATGCATTTACTTTGGGTATGACATACAGTCTATAGTACAAAATATCATTGACATGCTAAGGACATGCTAAGATTAATTGTCACGGCAACATAAGAAGCAGAACATTGGTATCGATCAAGTTGTTAAAAAAATCTGAAATTGCGGGTAGAAAGTTACGTTTGTTGGTTCGTAGGTATTTAGCATCCACTATAATCCAGTTACCACTATAGTCCACTTATCTTTTGGTAATTCTGTACTACAAACGTCCACAGAGTGAAACAAGTAATATGACATTAGTTAAGTACTTTAACAAACATAATATTTAATTGTCCTATTGTAGAAGCACTAAGTTTATAAGCATAAGTAAACGGGCGTAAGTGGAGCCATATTAAATTGTTCATTACGAAAATAACAGATATAACAGTTAGATACTAATATAAAATAATTATTATACCACAATCCGTGTAAAACTTCGCTTGTGCACTGGCCAGGAATACGGCAATAGTAATAAAAACCAACATTTTGTTTTTTATTTAATAACTTTCGCGCGCTAACGTGTAAACGACTCGCGCGGCGGAGGAGTACTGTCCGATGGATAAACTGCGTACCGCGACCTCTAATGTTCCTTTTAATGCGCCCGCGCAGGTCAAAGAACAATAAATACGCAGTAAGTACAGATTTAAAAGCGTATTTCATTGTTTTAGTAACGGTTCGTAGGTTATCAATATTATACTATATTATTGTGGCTGAACTCGATATATTTCGAGCGATTTATACAATTTATTTTATTTAGGCAATCCGTCGGGGATTTTGGGTATTTAGTTTCTTTACCTACAAGTATTTGCAAAGGATATTTATTATTACCGTAAATATTAATATAATTTCTCAATAAGTTGCCATATTTTTGGGTATTTTTGAAATTTTAGTGCCTATGAATAAAGAAAGATATTATTAATAAATGTTAGTAATAAACATTGAATTAAAGTTGTCCTTTAATTTTTTTACGGGGTTCATAACTTGTGAAATACTTCTTACATAGGTAATAATTTATTTTAGGTAATAATAATTTATTGTACAATAAATAAATAGGACCATATTACTTTATTTATAAATTATACCGACTCATGTCGGACCTTTGCCGTTAAAAAGAAAGTAGTTTTAGAACTAAGTCTATCGATTCCCTGTGGTCGACCCATTGGACGATGGATATTATTGTTTATTGTTATTACATAGTTCCTCTTCCTACGCATAGTAACCTAACCCATAAAACACAATTCTACAGGATAGTGTTGCAAAGTTTTGGAAAGACTAAGATGAGCATAATATTTGAGTTCGTATAACAAAAACAATTTCCAATAATTATGCATTTTTCGACGTGATTTAAAAGGTAAACAATCTTGGCACTTCTTTTATTTATTTCATTAATTAAATAAAATATTTAGAAGTAAGTATACAGAAATTTATTTTAACATTAAATTATTGTTTTTGCTTTAATTTTTTTAATTTGTGTCTGACAATAAAAATACACTGTAAGATTATTTACTTTTTAAATCACGACGAACCTATACTTGTATTTTTGCTTCAGAAGATACTAAAATGGTTAATTTAAGAGAAGTAAGAACGCATTGACGATACTATACGTAGGAGGAAGCGATTTGATGTAAGTAACATTGTATGAACACATTGATTTGATGTATTCCTTCTTAAAATTGTTTATTCTTTGTACGGACCGGAAGCGCGATGACGCAAATGTTTCAGGAAAATCGGACGTAGGTACATACAGCGAAGCGAACATATTGTTATTGTTAAGTACTTAGTTCAAATAACAAAGAATATTTTTTACTAATCGTGAATTTAGTCATTATTTATAGATAAAGTATTTAGGTATACCTAAAGCGTTTAGTTTGCGATTAGGTAAACTCTTGGTAATGTAGAGTTTTTATACAGCAGCACTTTTTAAGCCAAAACATAAAGTAGGTACACGGAAAAAGAATTGCTGTAAATTATGAAATAACTCGTTAGTGCTTGAGTAATGTATCGTTTATACATTATTTAATAGTTATTATATCTGCAATCTGACATCTAAGTATTACTGCGATTAGAAACTATGAAGTTTTCAATCAATATCAAGCCACTGATGTTATGATGTATGTTATTGAAAGACGAAATTTATATCCGGCTATGGCGTATACATTTTTATACAAGTACAAAATTACCTACAAGATCTTACATAATCTTTACTCTTAATAACGAAATATTAATTGGGTAGTTACATACTGAAGCAATTTTGTATTTAAGATTATCTTAATTTTAAAATTATCTTACAATTCGGGTCATCCTTTTTATCTTTATGAGTCGTGTGAAGAAAATATAAGATAGTATGGGCGGTTACAAATTCAAAGAAGCGACAACGTGGATCAACACGCGACCAACGGTGCCCAAGATACAAGAGGCCAGCAGATTGACAAATGATTGTAATGTTAGTCATGCTACCATTTCAAAATTTTAAACAAGGAACATCGAATAATACAATCTATGTTCCAAGTTTCAAAAAAGTTACAAACTTCTCAAAATGCTAACTGATCGCACACTGCCAACTTCTCGTAACGCTGAATAATAACTAAAAAAAAAAAAACTAAAATCGACCAAACAACTATTTATTGTATCTTTCATCCTATTCAACATTTATTTACATTATATTTATTGAAAATCTATCATCCTATTTATTGAACAACTTCTAAGGCTACTATCCGTGAAGTAGTGTTATTTTCAACTTCTGTAAGGCTGACCGAGTAGCATGAAGCAGGCGATTCATACAATCGCGCCCGCCGAAGCACTCTCGAAGCTACTTGAAGCTGTCCGTTTCTTCCTAGCCTTACTTTCTATTTTGTGCTGCTGGCAAAACACCGGTAATGTGTCACGGGAAATTCCCCACGCTGTGATTTTAAATTCGAGGATAGCTCTTCAAGGATTTGTCTTATCAACAGGGATATTTCGGGATTCCTTTTAACAACTCGCATTCATTTATAACTTAGCACATGCGTTGAAGGAAAGAAGAGATTATTGGTCGTCCGGCGAGCAATTGTCACGGCTCCGACCGGCCGCGAGTGACGAAACACGTCCAGTATTGACCTTATCGTACTACTCCGGCATAGGGTTGGCCTCACGCAAATTGATGTCACTCTGGGGCGGATTATGACTTTATAGGGCCCTGGGATAATAGATAATCTACTATTAGGGGGGGAGGTCTGTTTTCTATAGTGATGTATTAAATGGGGCCTGGGAGCTGAGGGCCCATAGGTAGATCCAACCCTGATGTCACTATTTAATCATTAGCAAAAACGTATATTTCTTTTTAATAAGCTTCGTTAGTATCATTACTGTGACTACTCGTATATCCAATTTAATACCACTGAATTGCCCTGGAACCTAGAAGCGGGGTCATAAATTACTTACCAAGAAATTTTATTTGTATAAGAACTGCTCATTTCATTCTTCATTACTCACTTGTCCTGATCTGTTTATATCTATGCTAAACAATATTATTAAACTGCAGTTCCGGTGAAAAAGTAGATAAGTAGGTAACGTAGTTGTTAAAAAGCCTATTATTTTTTACCAGAAAGAAAATCCATAACTTATCAGCAAGCAAATAGCAAGACTCGTCGCCCTAGTTAACCAATTACTTATAAGTATATATTTGTATCTACAATAACTTTGATCTCATTAAGGCAAATGACACGTTTTAAAATAATGAGTCATAATTATTTAATTAGTTGGAAAAGTAAACCTATTTCTTATGTAAGGATTTCGTTTCGCTTAGCCATTTCCTTCTCATTACGGTACTACGAGAATTCTAGGGAAACCGTGCTTAAGTAACCAAGCAAGCAAGGTATATTTATCTACCTAACATGGGATGTTGCCTGTTCCTAAGGAAGGTCTATGTCTTGATGTTTTGTAATTATCCGAAGATTACTTTCCTGTCTCGGTCGCAAAAATGATTGCAAAGCTTGATGCTTGATTAGAAGAATAAAATTAATCTTGTTTTTTTTGTTGATCCTGTATTTAAAGGTTTGTTATTAGTCTAAATAAAAAAAAATTGAATCACAAAAAAAAAAACTGCGGCCACTGTTTGTGTGCCTGTACAAGGAAAATGAAACAGATAAAATTTTGGAAATTATTTTTTCATGATAAATAATTATATGAATTGGGTGAACTTATAAGTTTATTTTATATAAGTACCATTTAATAATAATAATAATTCTGCTTACATTTGAGTACTAAGCGCACATCTTCACAGCTCTACGAAGTACCTATTCTGTCCTTCGTCTAGCTCTAGCTAGTCGATGCGTTCAGTCGAAGTATTCGCTCTTGTCAAGAACCAATATCGTAACAAGAGACAGTAAAGCTCCTCTCCCGTGTCTTTGTCTTGCCCTGATATTGAGTTGCATAAAGAATTTAATCATCCAAGTTGGTAGCAGTTATCAGTCTCAGTAGTTATTAATTTCCGCTGCGTTGTATTGATAGACGTTTCTATCAATGGGTACTGGATTATTAGGTAGGTACACTTTTGTTGCGACAAACTTAAAATATTATTATAGGTATAGTTAAAAAATTATCGATAGAATAATCGACAAACACAACCTATAATTTTATATTGGACATTACTGAGCGACCCTGTATTTTTTTTGACCTACGTTTATGAGCTTAGGCTAATATTATATTCCTAAATTTGCAGCGAAGCCCAATTCTTGCGGCGAAAAGCATAATATGAATTGCATAATATTAAATGTCCTTGTCCTGTTAACCAACCTAGTCACTACCATCCCATAGTAGGTAAGCATAAAGGTGCTTACTCAGCTATAAAAAGGCTCTGTTTTCTTAGGATCATAATTACGAGGCGGACCGTCCATAGACAATATAGTTTAATGTCCACTCTCCGTACTCCACAGATTAATGATGTGTTCTACATATAAAGCTCTATGGCGCTTTATTAATCTTAGCTTATTAACAAACAAATGGCGCGGGAATTAGGGGTTATAGAGGTGCCTATCACATATTATAAAGTGTGGGGAGATGTGTGTGTGTGTGTGTGTGTTTGTGTAGGGGACAAGACAGGGGTTAGATTGCTGTACTGTTTGCTTCGCTTGTCACAACGTAACTTTAGTTAAATTAATTTGCTTAGATTTTGACAACACGATAATTTTTGTAGTACGAAAAACTTTTTTTTTCAACCGTTTACGATGATAGGTAACCCTGTATGTAGTGAAGCTTTAATATATTTATGAAATTGTAACTAAATTCATGAAACGTCATATCATTTTACTTTAAAATTACGCGAGCCACGCGGCTGAAAATCTGTACTGAACAATAAAAATGGTATTAGTGTAGTATTGAACAGCGATTCTGGCAGTCGTACTTAAATGTTAGTTATTTCTTAACTGTTCCACTTGATTATATTACACTGAGTTTTATTCTTAATTTGTGATTTTAATATACACCCTTATCATGGAGGCTTCCGCGAGGAAAATTTACCCCCGAACCCCAATAGATGCCACTAAGGGTTGCAACCCTAACTTTAGTAAAGGTCGACAGATGGCACCGCTTATGACTATGCGTAAAAATACCAACATCTAAAGTTCACGAGAAATTATGTCAATTACATATTCGTTATTACACGAGATTAAGAAGGGTTAATTATGATAATGGTTATGTAATCATAAATAATAGGGTTTTTTTAAGCAAAAAGCGCAACAACACGCGCATTATTCGCTGTGGCAGGATTTGAACCTGCGATCTTCGATTCTGCAGCTTTGCAGTGACTGCCGAAGCTTTAGTATCGGGCCGTAAACAACTAGGCTACACAGCTACTATTTCAAGGGGTAAAATTACGATAACATTCCACTTTTCAGCATCTAAAATGTACTAAAATAAACATTAAAACGGTTCCTATTTTACTAATACGTTACCAGTGATGTAGCTTTAGGGAATAACTACGTATATCTACATGTATGTATATGTACATTTTAAGCGATGAAAGTTCACTGTTATGCCCAGTTTAAACCGCGAGCGAAGCGGACCCATTAATAACTCCTTTTAACCCGCATGTGGAAATTGCATATATGCATGCGTAAGTATCTTGTATGTGTTTTTGCGGTAAAAAATTTAAAACAAGGCATTGACATTACATAACAACACTTTATTTTAAATTCACTTACGTTATTTGGTTGTTAGTTTTCAATTTCATAGACCCTCAAAATGTAATTACGCACTAACTTCAGATAAACTATTATTCTATCATAATTTAATCGTCATCCACTTTGAAGGTACTAGTAACTCGTTAATTTATGATTTATAAAGTTCTCACCCTTTGCTCGCGACTATTATTGTGGACATTATACTGCACACAATCCTAATCCTATAATCCTATAATCCTATAATCCTATAATAATATTAT